>PVJL010000346.1:358989-451607 GCA_004026885.1 Lyroderma lyra | reverse complement strand
AACCAATGGGCGAAGGGGGTTGACGTCATCGTAGCCGGCCAATCACAGGACGCGTTAGTAGGAGGCCTCTCGGAGGGCGCGCCCGGAGGAAGGAAGGCAGGAGAAAGGAAGCTTGCAGTCAAGATGGAGACTGCTAGTTATTCCGCTGCGGCGGTAGGGAACGGGAACCTGGAGTCCCAGCGGGAACAGAGCCTGGTGCCTGAGCGGCTTCAGAGACGAGAACAAGAGAGGCAACTGGAGGTGGAAAGGCGAAAGCAAAAGCGGCAGGACCAGGAGGTGGAAGAAGAGAAGAGCGACTTTTTCGCCGCCGCCTTCTCTCGGGAGCGAGCAGCCGTGGAAGAGCTTCTGGAGAGCGGAGAGTCCGTCGAACAGCTAGAGGAGGCGGCCTCTCGGCTCCAGGGGCTGCAGAAACTTCTCAACGACTCTGTTTTGTTCCTAGCCGCCTACGACCTGCGACAGGGACAAGAGGCGCTGGCGCGGCTACAGGCGGCCCTGGCCGACCGGCGCCAGCAACTACAGCCCAAGAAGCGTTTCGCTTTCAAGAGCCGGAGGAAAGATGCTGCTTCGGCCACCATAGTAGATGGTGCGGCTCCTGGCGCCCCAGCTCCAGAAGGCATCCTGGCCTCCCCGCCGCCCTTGAAGGAGGAGGGAGGCTCGGGCTCCAGCTGGGTCTGCGGTTTCTCCAACCTAAAGTCTCAAGTCTTGGAGAAGAGGGCAGAGGAGCTGCACCAGCGAGACGTTCTTTTGACCGAACTGAGTAACTGCAAGATCAAATTGTACGGCAATCCGAACACCCTGCGGCTGAACAAGGCCCGCAGCTGCACGGTGCTCTGCGGTCCAGTGACCACCTCTGTGTTCCTGGAGGACTGCAGTGAGTGTGTACTGGCCGTGGCCTGCCAACAGCTCCGCGTACACACTACGAGAGATACCCGCATCTTCCTGCAGGTGACCAGCAGGGCCATCGTGGAGGACTGCCACGGGATCCAGTTCGCCCCCTACACCTGGAGCTACCCGAATATCGACAGAGACTTCGAGGGCTCTGGTTTAGATAGGAGCAAAAATAACTGGAACGACGTTGACGATTTCAACTGGCTGGCCCGGGGTGTGGCCTCCCCGAATTGGAGTGTTCTTCCTGAAGAAGAGCGAATGATCCAGTGGGACTAAGCACTTGTTACTGCTTTGTTTGGTTTTTGCTCCTACCAAATTCTTCCCATGTGGGACTGACTCCAACTAATGGGACCCCAAAATTTACTTAACTGTTATCACACTATGTTTTCAGTATTTAAGACTTGAAATTGCTATAGACTCTTATTTGTGATTTCCCTTAAATTCATGACATGTCTAACACTTGAAAGCATTTTTTTTTAATTTTGGTAATGTCTAGGAGCTATTATTTGGTACTTTGAAGCCAGAAGACGCTAAGGGTGTGGTTATGTGTTGGTATTTTTTATTTGTGGTATTTAAAACGTATTGCATAATAAAGCAGGACTTCAAAAAATATTTAATAAATTCAGGAGGGCTCAAGGAGGAGCCAGTTATTATGGAGTTATGGTATCAAATCTGTCCAAAGTACCATTAACTAAGAGCTTGTTTGAGTTGAAGGTTTCATTTTAGGTATTTCTCAGCGGGCAGGGCTCCGGCAAGGCTCCTTTTTGGTCTTCAGCTACACATGAGCTTGGGCTTCTGGAATCCAGTAGTCATCAACTCATTTGGATCCAAAATTTTGTCTTGGACCTCAAAAGGCTCATGAGTCTTTCTAACTGTAAAGCCAAAATAATTATAGCTACCAATTTTCTGTGTCCTTACACAGTACATACGCACTGTTCTAAGCACATTACATACACTTACTAAGTCCTCAAAAATCATACGGGGTGATTTCTGTTACCATTATTATTATTATTTTTTTTTTTTTTAAAGAGGTGAAACAGTTTATTGAAAAGAAAGTACACACCAAAGAGGTAGGAGCGGGCTCCAGCAAGGAGAGTGGCTCAAGAGCCCCGATCAACGAGGCTTTGGTACTTTTATTTTCTTCCACGTTTTCAGGGGAGACACCTCTGGGCCTGGGGTCTCTTGATTGACAAGTCTGATTGACAGGGGGCCTATTACATGCCTTCTAACTGTGCATGCCCTTTCCCAGAGTTACCATTATTTTTCAAGGGAGGAAATAGGTAAAGTATGTTGCCCAAGGTCACACATGCTGGTGGGCTGGGATCTGGAACCAAGGAGGCTGGCTCCAGAGGCCACCTTCTTAACCACTACAAGATAGTGATTTTGGATAGTGTTGAGTTTAAAACATCCAAAATTATTAAAGAGGGCAAATTGCTTTTTAAAATTCTCCAGCATAATTATGCTGCATGTCCTCATACAAAAACTGAGGCAAACATCTAGCTGAACCTTAATTTTTTTCACTCATTTTGCTCTGATTCACTACTGTTACAGACTTGGCTTTCTGCTCTGTATACTACCATCCAAAAGTCTTTTTTGAGTCTAGTGGCCTTGTAACTGCAGATGTGCTTTTTATTTAATAGTTGCCAAAATATTAAGGTGCTTGAAGTATCTTATTTATATGTTCTATCTTGTTCCAGAAAAAGCTTTAAAGTGGTTTCTAGAATAAAATGTAACAAGATAAAAAGAAGGGTAGAGTCACAAATTGGAGGCAGAAATGAAGCCAATAAAAAAATGTAACCCATCAAGCTCTGTTTCTTAGTGGGAGGTGAATCCAGAATTTTTTCATCTATTAGCTGACTTGAAAGTTTCCTAGTAGTTTCACAATTTGCAACATCCACAAAGGAATGGGGGGGAGGGGAATCAATTGCTTAGGAGAAATAATCCTGATAATAAAAGAGAAAACAAGTAATGCAATTTTCAACCACATCTTCAAATTAGAAACTGACTGGTGTCCTAAGGCTATGTCTGAAGACTGAGACTGTTACTTTTTCGTGTATAAGACAACCCCTACTTTCCTAGCCAAACATTAAGAAATCAATATCAACCAGTTACTCCCATATATAAGATGACCACAATTTTTAGTCTAACAATTTAAGACAAAAGTAGTGTCTTACAGATGGACAAATAGAGTAGTTTAAAATTTTAACACCAAGTGCTCGCCAGGAAGAACCATGTTTGTGGTCCTAATGGACTTGTAATTTATATGTGCAGAGTGACCATGTTGACTGGAAAGGTAACTAATTACATGTAAAAACTAAAACCCCTTGAACCTTCTGCAAACCTGCAGTTTGTAATAGGTAATAAAACCATGGCAGTGTGAACCATAGTTAACGCTTGCTTGCAAATCCCAGCTGAGCTTTCCTCCCTGCTCAGCAAGCCTGTCCCGCCTTCCAGAATGGCCCCCTCCACATTACTTGTGCCAACTATTCTCTAACTTTTTTCTGCTTTCCTAAAGCTCACACTTTCCATGCCTGTAGCGGCCAACCTCACCTAAACATGTTACAGGCCATCCAACTACCCACACCTTAACATCCCTCAATATTTGAAAAAATTTCCATCTTCACTGAGGTTCTTACTAGAGTCCTACCTACCTCCTGCCGGGACCCACCTTTTCCCTGGTGCTCATCCTCTCCTACCTCCTGTGGATCTTCTCCCTTTCCATTGGCCTTTTTCTTCATCGTTCAAAACACCAGATCCTGAGATCCTCTACGCTACGTATCATTGAATAATGTTCCAGCTCCTTCCATTTGCTGTGGCCATCTTAAAGGAGTAGCTGTGACCACCTACCTCTCTACACCTACCCCCTCTAAGTCTTTGTAATTTACCTCTTTTCTCTGCTGAACTGGCTCTTTGATGATATCACCAAATCTAATAGCTCCCTCCCTTCCCGATCCTCATCCTTTCACTCCAGGGGGAGTTTACTACTTTACCCTTGAAGTTCTCTTTCCTTGACCTCCATAGCCTGCTCTATCCTGTTTCTCTTAAAACACCTTCTTTCAGGAAATTTTTGGTGGTGTAGTGGCTAAGCCTTCGGCACTGTCAATGCTGCGGCCTGGGTTCGATTCCCAGCCAGGGAACTACCCACATAACAAAAAAACAAAAAAGAGCTTCTTTTCCTTCATTAGGATTCGGGTGACTTATAGCCCATAAGTAATATGAGTAATACTAGGCTGACCAAATATACAGTTTTGTTTTATTTTTAATTTTTTAAAAATACCTTTTTAGTTACGTAAATCAACTTTTTTGTTTTTGTTTTGTTTGTTTGTTTTTATGTGGGTAGTTCCCTGGCTGGGAATCGAACCCAGGACGCAGCGCTGACAGCGCCGAAGCCTTAGCCACTACACCACCAGGGAACTCCCAAAATGTACAGTTTTTAAATGGGACGGAAAATAACAGTACTGTCCTGTTTTATTTTTTTTTATTTTTTTTTAATTCATTTTTATTGTTAGACTTATTGGGGTGACATCTGTTAGCAAGGATTACATAGGTCTCAGGCATACAATTCTACAGTGCATTGTCAGCTTGATGTATAATAATTTCACCACCTAATGTGACTCCTCTTTCCATCACCTTATATTTAGCTTCCCCCCTCCTCTCCCACCCCCTCCCCTTTCTCCCCTCCCTAACCCACTCGTCCCCAAATAAACATTAAACTATGGATTGTGTCCATGGGTTGTTTGTTTGTTCATTTCTTGTTTTCTTTGCTTTCAGTTTTATATTCCGCATATGAGTGAAGTCATACAGTTCTTTGTGTTTTCTGTCTGGCTTATTTCACTTAGCATGATGATCTCCATTGTCCTGTTTTAAATGGCAGCCTACTAACGCCTTGAATTTAGCCCAGTGAGACGAGGCTGACCATAGGTACCATTTGAAACAAGTCAGTACCATTGTTTTCTGTCCTATTTAAATGGTACGCCTGGTCAGCCTAGTTATAGCCAAAGTTTTGTCTTTAGCTTCTTGTATTTGGTCTCTCCAGAACCTCAAATCTCAACCCGTGTGCACAGTCCTGTGTCTGTATCCCCAGCCTCCAACCTCAGTGGGCTCACCTGCCTTTCAAATTCCATATATCCTTACAATTTTCATTTTCACCTCTTTCCCTCCCAAATTCCACGTTTCATTTAATGATGCAACAATTCTCCAGGCACTCCGTGCTTCCCAGGGCCAAGCAGGTAAAGTCAGTGAGTGAGTAAGGCTGCTGGAAGTGCGTCAGTAGGGAGTAGGGGACCAGATGACTTGGCAGACAACTTCAGGCATTTTCAAAACACTGTACAAGCCCAGCAAAACTTTTCTGCAGTCTACATCTGGTCCCTGAGTAGGCCAATTTGTAATATGAGACTTCCAAATCATGTCAGTTCTATCCTCAGGAGGTCTTGCCCGCCCATCCTATCCTTTCAAGTCTTCCTGCCATTTCAGAAAGTTAGACCTTATTATATTGTCCCTAAAGATAAACTGCAATGGATTGTTTTAGAACTGAAAAACCCCAGAACAAGACGAAACCTGTGTTAAAGTCACACCCCTGAATTAAAAGCATTGATTAAAGTAATTTTATTGTTCTTATTATGCAAATCTAATAACGGTCATTACCATGAGGGCCTATTGTGCGAGTGTAATGACCATACGTTTTTATTACAATTAACTCTCAAAAAAGCAATAAAATAACACAGTTTATTAAACTTCTTTTATGAACAACATATTCAATATAGTTTAGTGTACAGTATTATATCATTACAAAGTATCACCCCAGAGCCTCAACCCCATAAGAAGAAGAGAAATGGCCAATTTTCTTGTAAGTTCCAATGCTGAAGTTCTGATTACAATGCAAGAGTCATTATTGGAAAAAAAGCTAGTTTTAATTTTCTTAATCAGGCAGAAGTGTACAAAAACAGCAAGATGTACAGATTCAATACTCATCTTGGCAATTACTCTAGTACCACAGAATCTGCACAGAATGAAATTGCATTTCATTCACAAGTCTCACCATCAACTCAGAAACTTAGTCACACTACTTGGCTATTTTCTCATAAAGAAAATGAGTGGGTCATTACAATTAAGAGGAGAGTCTAGTAGTTACTAAGCTTTAAGTTTCAGGAAGGGCAAGGACAATATGACACAGAAAGTCATGCTCGATTCAAACTGCACAAAAAATATATTTACTACGCACCCATTTATTGCTGATTGCTGAGAATGCAATAGTAAACAAAGTAAGCTTGTGCTCTTCCTTTATGGAGGTGACAGTCTAGTCAAAGATCAGGTGGATGAGAAAACAATAATAGAGAAACTCTGAGAACTCTGATAGGGTAGTGCCCTATTATACCCTCTCCAGGTTAAAAGGGACCTCAGATGAAGTATTTATATCAACCACCCATCCAGGAATTGGATTCCCTGGACACACCCCTGCCCACTACCTACTGAGAGCAGCAATGTTACAGAAGGAAGTGGTTATTACTTAAAGGCCTGCCTTCCAACTTTTCAGTTATTGTACTTACCCTGAACTTTAAGAACTGACAACACCAAACAAAACAACTCAAGACCATTTACTCACCTGGTAACCAAGCTCAACATTCTGTTCAGCCATTCAAGTACTCTATTCTAAAGATGTTTTTAGTTTAATACTTTTTAGTTGTGTTTATTTCACCAAGAAATCTACCCATAATCTAATTTTTAGAACTGATATCAAGGTAGAGGTTTGATTCTAAGATGGCAGTGCAATAAACTTTTAAAAAACATAGATAAATCACAAGTACAAAAAGATTAAGAAAAAAGTAAATTTCTCTCATTCCTTTGATCCCAGCCATTCAATTTTACAAACTTATGATTTTTTTCCTTCCAGCCAAATAGAAGCATACCATATATCCTATTAGGTACCTTGCCTTTGTCATTAACATTAAAATAAGTCCTCAATGTCACCACTAGATTCTGTGACTTTAAGCAAAAGGACATATAATGAAACCAATTTTACTATAGACTAATTGATATAAACAAGATTGGGAGTTCCCTGGTGGTGTAGTGGCTAAGGCTTCGGCACTGGCGCTGTCAACACTGCATCCTGGGTTCGATTCCCAGCCAGGGAGCTACCCACATACAAAAAAAAAAAAAAAAAAAAAGTATGGCACATTCCATTTAACAGAATACTGTGAAGCAGTTAAAGAAAATGAGAGGACTCTTTGTACTTACATGGGACGATCTCCACATAGCAGGTCATCAAATAACATCATTTCATTATATCATTGACTGGATGCCATAGAAGTTAAATCTTGTTTATATCCTTTTTTTTTTTTTTTTTTTTTTTTGTACGTGGGTAGCTCCCTGGCTGGGAATCGAACCCAGGCCATAGCGTTGACAGTGCCAGTGCCGAAACCTTAAGCCACTACACCACCAGGGAACTCCCATGCCATACTTATTTAACCAGTAGTCTGTGATGAACATTTAGGTTACTTTCAATTTTAACCATTAGGAAAATGCTACAATGGATATACTTATACATAGTGATTTAGCATGTGTGCAATATTTTCCTATAGGCTAAGTCCCCAGAAGAGGAATTGCTGGGTCAATAGGTCATGAGCATTTTAATATTGATAGATCTTATGCAAATTGCCTTCTAAAGAATTTACACTCTCTCTGGCAATGTTGGAGAGTGCTATTTCTCCACATCTTTATTGACATACTAGGCTATCAAGTTTTTGGATTTTGCCAATCCGATGGTTACAAAATGTTTTATCTTCCTGTAATAGTAATTGCAATCATCTCCTAAATTGTCTCCCCATCTCCCATTTCTAAACCACTCTGGGTGCAGCTACCAAATTAGTTTTCTCAAAGCATGTCACTCTGGTCTAAACTCTCCTGAGATCTAAAACCTGCTGGACTCTAAGCTAACATATATATTTTAAGAAAACATATCCAGCAATTATTTGATGATGTTTGAAATTTCTGCTATACCAAGACACTTTTGAAATCTATATCCAACATAGATTAGAAAATAAAGGCACATAAAATACACACACACACACACACACACACACACACACACACAAAGCCCTGCTGGACTCCCTGGCCTGGAAGACAAGCTCCTCTACCATCTGCTCTCAGCCTACTGTTCCTACACCATGTTTTACTGTTTCATCACACACACACTTCATGCTCCAACTAGTGTGAACTAATACCCATTAATCAAACACACTGTATCAGTCAGGGACCTGGCAGGAGACAGATGGCACACTCAAAGGGGATAATTTGAGAAGAGCTTAACGCAGAAGCTATTTAAAAAGCTGTGGGCAGAGTTTAGGAAAAGCAGAAAGAGATGGTGTTAATATCTGTTATCACTCCTAGGGCTGAAGGGACAAAAGTGTTACCCGAACTCAAAAAGAGAGAGAACAAACAACTACATGAGAGGGTGCAGGGGGAGGGCCCCGGGAATTTAAAAACACCATTCTCTTCTGATGCCTTCCATTGGCTGAACTCAGTTTGAAACTTTAGGGCAAGGAAGTCTGTTGATGCATGCAGTCTTTGTGGATTAGCTCCCAGACCACAGAGCCGGGTGGAGGAAACTAAAGACTGGAAGCAGATGGAAGATATTCAGTACAAACACCTTCTGCTATACTCTCCTGGCCTTTTTGCAATCGGTTACCACAGTTTGAATCCATGTGCATTTGCCAAAATTTTGCATACACCAAATGTCACCTCCTCTGGGAAGTCTTCTGGGATTTCATTCAGTCTCTTTGAACATGAAGCATGATGCTCTGAGACAATGAGAGTAAGAAAAAGAAGTAAATGAGCAAATCTCTGAGGTCAAGTGGTTACATTCTCCAATTGGCATAATTTTTGAAGGAAAGAAAAAGATTTGAAGAAAGCAAAAAGTGTAAGCCAATTCAGTCAACCTTCCTGGGATGGCAAAACTTCAGGTTGCATGTCAGCAGGATTAGACACAGATGTGAGTGTTACTGTTATTAATACTTGAGTATGCCTCTGAGTCAAGCAGTGATTTCAGCAAAGTCATGGTGCCTTTGGAAAAGTTTAAGAAAAGAGGAGACATCAAAGGGAAAACTTCTCAGGAAGACCAAAGGATGACCTCTACTGGAAAAAACAGAACAAAACAGGGGAAGTATCCAGTACCAGACAAAAGCCTGAAGACTTACACAAAAGTCAGCTGTTATCTTTAAGGGGAAAGGAAGGAAGTGGGAGGGGCATTCACAGCCATTCCTCAGTAATGGAAATGTACAAGAAAGGTGACTGGAATGCTGAATGACTTTTAAGGTCCTGGAGCAGTGACGATGCTGATGGACATTTCCCGGAACATTTCACTGAAGCTGTAGTTTCAGAAACCTTAGCCATACCAGCCTTGCACACAAAATCTCCCCCCAAGAACATCGACAATTTAGCTTTCTTTTTTTTTAATTAATTTTTTTTTTTTTTTAAAATATGGGTGGTTCCCTGGCTGGGAATCGAACCCAGGCCATGGCCTTGAGAGCGCCGAAGCCTTAGCCAGGACACCACCAGGGAACCTCTAAACAAAAGTTTTAAAAGTTAAGTTTGCAGTGGGGAAAGCAAGAACAAAAGGAATATTTATATGATCCCATTTATGACAAGTTGTCTATCAGGCAAAACTAAAGCGCATGTTGTTCAGCACACGCGCGTAGGTGGTACCGCTGAGCTAGCGTCAGAGAATCCATGCGGAATTCGTGCTACCAGGGTACGAGCCGAGGGGCGCCCGCTGCTTCCCGGGCTCTGGGGATACTGTTTCCTACGCTGGGAGGGGGGCGGAGACGCTCGTGTCAGCATTCGTCTTTCTGTGTATTTGTCAGGGAAAAGGAAAGAAGAGAGAGAAAGAGAGACGGGGGGAGGGGCGGGAAAGAAGAAAGGAAGGGAGGGAGGGAGGGAGGGAAAAGAGTAGCGGTACAGAGAAGTCAGGTGACAACCAAGGGAGAGAGGTTAAGGACACGACGGTCAGTTAATCCTTCCAAGAGCCGGCCTGTGCCTCGTTCTTCCTGGGGTGGGAGATCCAGAGAGATCACCTCTTGGCCTCCTTAACATTTTTAGAAATTATATCATTTCATTATTTTCATCCCATTGCTATATTAGCATTAAAGGAATATCTAAAGAGAAACGCATCAGCCCTAATTCCACGAACCTATTCTTTCATCTAATGGATGTGTATAGCATCTCGCACCCGCTGGGCCAGGCGGGCAGGGAGCAGCTTTCCCGCCAGCCCACTCTTCTCTCGCTCCTCACCATATCTTGCCTTGCCTCCTACTTGAAAGGTGTGGCCAGGGACACTTCTGATGTGTGTGTGTTTCCCTTTCCCTTTCTGGATAATTTAACATCCTGAGCGACTCTAGCCCGAGAGGCGAGGCCCCTCCTTTCGCTCCACGAAAGCCATTCTGCTTTTGGCCACCAGGGGGCGTCCTTGGACTAACCGCCAGCTCAACTCTGCCCCTGGCGGTCACTGGAGAACGAGGGGCTTGGCCCACCTGGTTATCCCTCCAGTCTAGAGCTATTTTAAAATTTTTTTTCTGGTTTCTACATTAAAGCTTTTTCTTTTTTTCTTTTTTCTTTTCTTTTTAATTCATTTTTATTGTTAGACTTATTGGGGTGACATCTGTTAGCAAGGATTACATAGGTTTCAGGCATACAATTCTACAGTGCATTGTCAACTTGATGTATAATAAGTTCACCACCTAATGTGACTTCTCTTTCCATCACCTTATCATCAAAGCTTTTTCAATGAGCAATCATCGCGCCTCGGATAAACTTCATTGGCTATGATACAGCCATGGCGCAAAGCTCCATCAAACCCTTTTTCCTCTCCTTCCGTCTCGTAGTCTCATCTTCGTGCATGCTCCTCAGAGGTTCTCTGAGATAACTTCTCAGTCATTCATACCCCTTTCTGCTCAGGTCAGTTGGCTGCAGGTTTTGTGTATTATGAGCTAGGAGTCTGGTCATACTTCTGAACGTCTTCTCTTGGGGAGGTGGGGGGGGGGGAGCTCCAGAAACAGAAGCACATTCTCTTCAATGTCTTCGAAGGTGAGAGTTGAAATCCTTTGAAGGTCCAAAGCTATTGGAAGCCAAGGCCTGTCTGTAAGAAGAATGGTCACCTTAGGTAATATTGTGCTGGACCCCAAATGGGATTTGACACTGAAATAACGAGACTGATTTCCCCCTATGGCTCAGAAGATCACTCCCAAATTGGAGTCCAAGCTTGGGTTGAACAATGGAATGAAGGTTTTGTTTTCTAAGGTAACTACGCTAGAATGGGAAAACTCATGTCTCATTGCTTTGTTCTCACACCCCTACCTGTGGAGAGATACTCCTTTGGTTTTACTTAGTGATTTGGAGATCTTACAGAGGACTGTACAGGTGTTGAATCTAGTGGAACCAATGCACATAAAGGAAGAAAGGAGATTCTAGGTTGGAAATTTAACCCATTTACTGCCTTGAGCTCATGGGACCCTAACTGTAATCATGAAGCATTCTTTGGATTAAATGGACAAGAATTTGAGGACAACATTGAGGTGTTATTGAATCTCCTTGTGCTTATGCATAGGCTGTTCTGAAAAGTAAAACTGCTGAGTCATTAGGAATGTGAATTTTAAATTTTAACAGAGATAGAGAAATTATTCTCCCAAAGGGCTATAAAAATGTATTGTCTAAAGAAAATAAACCACCCAATTAAAAAGTGGGCAGAAGTGAAGCTATGCAGATGTTAAACAAGCATATGAAAAGATGCTCCACATTATATGTCATTAGAGAAATGCAAATTAAAGCAACAATGACTTTTCAGAGTTCCCTGGTGGTGTAGTGGTTAGGTTTTGGCTCTCTTAATGCCTTGGCCTGGGTTCGATTCCCAGCCAGGGAGCTACCAAAAAAACAAACAAACAAATAAATAAATAAATAAAGCAACAAGATACCGGTACACACCTATTAGAACGACTAAAAACCAGAACACCAACACCACCAAATGCCAGTGAGGACATGGAGCAACAGGAACTCTCATTCACTGCTGGTTGGACTGCAAAATGGGACAGCCACTTTGAGAGAAAATCGGACAGTTTCATACAAAGCTAAACACAGTCTTATCATAAATCCAGCAATTACGTTCCTAGGTATTTACCCGAATGAGCTGAAAAACTTATGTCCACATGAAAACCTGCATATGAGCGTTTATAGTAGCTTTATTGGTGATTGCCAAAAACTATAAGCAACCAAGATGCCCTTTAAGGTAAACTGATAAACAAACAGTGGCATATACATATACTAGAGTGTTAGTCAGCAATAAATAGAAATAAGCTATCCAGTCGCAAAAAGACGTGGAGGACCATGAAGTGGTGTATTGCTACAGGAAAAAACCAGTCTGGAAGGGCTACATGTTGTATGATTCCAACTACAGGACATTCTGGAAAAGGCAAAATTAAGGAGAAAGTGAAGGCCTGGGGTTGGGCAGGGAGAGTAGAAGGAATGAGTAGGTGGGACCCAGGGATTATTATTTGTTTTTTTTTTTTAAGTACGTGTTTATTTATTTATTTATTTATTTATTTATTAATTTATTTGCTTTTTGGTATGTGGGTAGCTCCCTGGCTGGGAATCGAACCCAGGCCGCAGCGCGGACAGCACCAGCGCCGAAGCCTTAAGCCACTACACCACCAGGGAACTCCCCAGGGATTATTATTAATATTAGATCAGTGAAATGATCCTGTATGATACTGTATGACAATACTACATGACATTATGCATTGGTAAAACCCACAGAACCGTACAATACAAAGAGTTAATCCTAATGTAAACTATGGGCATTAGTTAATAATCATCATGATGTGTCCAAATTGGTTCATCAATTAACAAATGTACCACACCGATACACGACAGTAATGATAGGAAAAACTGGTGGGAGGAAACAAGTACATGGGAATTCTCTGTTCAGTTGTTTTGTAAAACTGTTTTAAGAAATCAAGATTATTAATTAAAAAAATAAAAATTGCAGACTCATTCCGAGTATATGAGGGCTGTCCAGAAAGTATCCAGCCACGTCACGTGAAAAACAGAGGCGTTTATGGCTGGATTTTTTCTGGACAGCCTTTGTATATCTCCCTTTCTGCTATTTTTGTTTACACTGTTCGATGACAGAATTTTGACAGCTATCCAGTCTGATGGATCGAGTTTGGTCTTTTATTATTGTTTTAATTTGCATTTCCCTGGGTGCTACTCAATTTGAACATCTTTTCAGATGGTTGGACTTTTCAAGTTCTGTTATTAGAAATCATCTGTTCTGTCCTTTGCCTGTTTTTCCAACTGATTGTTGATCTTTCGATTGTGGGAGTTTAAAAATTATTTGCACATTAATTTTTTTATACAGGCAAATGTTTTCTCACAATCTGTCATTTGTTTTTCAACTTGGATAATGGTGTCTTTTGTTCATAGAAAGTTTTAAATTTTGAAAGTCTGGCCTGGCACCTTACTTCTGGGGCGACACGTGGTCTGAGCCAGACCCGAGAAGAAGCCCACTCCTCTGGCTGCCTTATAACCTTTTGCTCCCAATTCCTCAAGTTGAACCCAGAGCTCTGCTCCGGGGTGTCCATGGAGGCTCCTTTGGGGCAAGTTGTGTAACTGGCACAGCTTTATCTAATGGGATGAACCTGGCTAAAGAGATTAGCAAGGTGCCTTGTGGATCCCACTTTTAATCTGCAGCCTTCAGACTGTCCCTTCTTGGCTGGGGAGGGAGCTGCAGAAGCGACACCGAGGACTGGCCCCTTCATGAACTGTGACTCGAGGGCCCTGCTACCTACCACTACTGAGGTAACAGGGGTCCCAGGCTAGGGGGCTCAACATGGGCCGCCCCCAGAGCGGCTCCCTGCAGCGTGGCTGGTCTGCCGCCTTCCCCAGGCCCTGAGTCTTTAGGCCCTGGGCTCCTCAAGGTCAGGAGTGGGAGCTGTGCGGTGGGAGGCTGCCCGGACTGCACCCTGCAAGCATGGCGCTGCTGAAAGTCAAATTCGACCAGAAGAAGCGGGTCAAGTTGGCCCAAGGGCTCTGGCTCCTGAACTGGCTCTCCGTGTTGGCTGGCATCGTCATCTTCAGCCTCGGGCTGTTCCTGAAGATCGAGCTCCGGAAGAGGAGCGATGTGATGAATAATTCCGAGAGCCATTTTGTGCCCAACTCCTTGATAGGGATGGGAGTGCTGTCCTGTGTCTTCAACTCTCTGGCCGGCAAGATCTGCTATGATGCCCTGGACCCTGCCAAGTATGCCAAGTGGAAGCCCTGGCTGAAGCCCTACCTGGCCGTCTGCGTCCTCTTCAACATTGTCCTCTTCCTCGTGGCCCTGTGCTGCTTCCTGACGCGGGGCTCGCTGGAGAGCGCCCTGGCCCACGGGCTCAAGAACGGCCTGAAGTACTACCGGGACACGGACACGCCTGGCAGGTGCTTCATGAAGAGGACCGTCGACATGCTGCAGATCGAGTTCAAGTGCTGCGGCAACAACGGCTTCCGGGACTGGTTTGAGATTCAGTGGATCAGCAATCGCTACCTGGACTTTGCCTCCAAAGAAGTCAAAGAGTGAGTGGCCCCCAGTCCCTCAGTCAGAGCTCTGTGGGGACAAGGAAACCCAGTGCCTTTTCCTCCCCTTGGGGTGTTCTCTGTGCACGACTTACTGTTGTGCACGTGCGGCTGTATTCCATTGAACCATATGGAATTGCTGATACTCCAACATTTTTGACCTATAAAGACGGCAACCTCATATGGCTCAACCTTGTGTTTGGCTAAGGTGGGAGGAAGGTGCCAAGTTATCTGAGCTGTTTGGATAGCGTCCCCAGGGAGGAGGGCCCAGCCAGGAATGGTGTCTGCTTCACTCGGTAGAAATGGGGCTTTCGTAGGTCACAGACAGTGAGACGTGATTTGGCTGCTGTCTCGGTCACTCAAAGAACAGCACGTGTGCTGACTCCCACAGACCCGCGTGGGTCTCGAGTCCTTTCGGAAAGGGCAGCCTGCCCCAGGCCAGGGCGCTCCCTCACCTCTTCTTTCTGTCCAACTCTACCCGTGCCTGGCCCAGCGGCGTTGAGGTGATCATCCAGGTGGTTTTCCTCTGAGTAAGGCTGACGACCCAAGGGCACTTGCACACAGGGTGTCGGGCAGCAGGCATGGCTGAAGCACAGACACCACCAAGGAAGCCCAGAAGGCTGCACGTTGCATGGAAGGGGAGTCACTGAAGGTCACTGCTGGGATTTTATTTTCCCTGTGAGTGGGGATTACTGCTACAAATCCCAAGTCAAGGAGAGGCTTGTAAACCGCTCTGCCCTTCCTAGGTGACAGGTCTGCAGGGACAGCGCAAGGAGCCATGATTTATACAAGTAGCCCAGGAGGGTGTGAAGCCAGAGGGACAAGCAGAATTCCTGGGACCGGGACAGGGGGACGGGCGCTGATGACCCAACCAGTCTTTGGGAGCAGACGAGAAGGGCTTTTTCACCTTTGCCTGTAGTTTTCCTTGGCTGCCTTCTGCACAGTCCTTGGAGAGACTTTAAAATTCCTCTGTAATCCCCAAATCCCCTTTTGTCCCAGAGCCGAGGAATTCTCCAGATCGCCCCACTCCCCAAGGTCACCGTATCCAAATTTTCAGGCAGACATCAAGCTTGGTCAAAACTACCTCAATGCTCCACACCAACTTGTTGTATGAAACTATTCCAATTCCACTGACTTAGAAAAAAGTGTCTCTGTTGCCCTTAAAAAATACGGCGACAATATTAAGAGAAACAAAAACAGGAATAGAAATTTAAGGTAGATTCTCATCCACCACGAATCAGTGGCTTTAATTTTTTCACGTTTCAGTCTAGTCTTGATAACATTGAAATAATAACATACGTAGCCATGGCATAAATACAATGCAGTCCCTCCTTTTGTAATTTGATAATACAATGTTCACATAATGTTCAAAACAAAAACCGTCATTTCCCCCAGCATTACTGAGATATAATGGACAACACTGTTAGACGTTTAAAGTTTCCATTACGCTGGTTTGACACACACCTGCATTCCATCACATAATTACCATTTCTGTTTATTTTTAATTTTTTTAATGTTTTTGGTTGGTTCCCTGAGCGGGGATCGAACCCAGGCCCGGAGGTGGGAGCCCTGAAGCCCAGCCACTCCAGCACCAGGGAGCCCCACCATTTCTGTCTTGTCGTGAGAACATTAAGGCAGTATTGTTAGCTATAGTCACCACGCTGCACTTCGGATCCCCAGGACTTCCTCATCTTCTAACTGAACGTTTGTTTTCTTTGACCAAATTCTTCCTTTACCCCTAACCCCTGGCAACCACAATTCTAGTCTCTGTCTCTATGCATTTGGCTTTTTTTTAGATTTTACATATAAGTGATATCGTACAGTATTTGTCTAAAAATGATTGTGTTTAATGATCGCAAATACTCCAAAGGACAGATGGACACACTTAGGGAGGCATTTAAGTTACTTTTATTTACTTCTATTATAAATAACACTGGGGTGAGCATCTTTGAGGTTTTTCTTTCCTTCTGTTTCCCTCTCTCTCTCTCTCTCTCTCCTACTTCCTTCGGCTAAATTTCTAGAACTGGAACTTCAGAATTGCAGAACTGAAATGCCTTTCCCCTTTCCAAAGCCTTCAGTGACATCACCCACCCTTCAGGGTCACCTTCAGGGAGAGAGGGCCACATCATCATTTTCTACAAACTTGTAAATTGTGACCAGTGGAC
This sequence comes from Lyroderma lyra, assembly GCA_004026885.1. NCBI lineage: Eukaryota > Metazoa > Chordata > Mammalia > Chiroptera > Megadermatidae > Lyroderma > Lyroderma lyra. The sequence continues at coordinate 434,958 of PVJL010000346.1, read as the reverse complement.
ACTAGCCACAGGCAAAGTGAGCAGCCTGAGCTCCCCGGAAAGCTTCTGGGCTGGATTTGCCTGCAGGCAGGGCCAGCACACCGGACCCGTAGGTGGGAAGAATGAAGGAAGGAATAAACGAGAGGGTGTAGAGTGGCCCTGCCCCCTCCCCTCCAGGGATGCTAAAATTTTTTCCTGTTCACCTGTGTGCTTCAATTACAAGGATTATTAAGTTTACCTGACAAAGCTGGCTCCCCAAAATCCTCCCCTGAAAGATACAAAGTGTGTGTAAGTGTGAATTTGAAATGCCAAAGCACTTAGACGTGGTGAGCATTTACCTTTTTCTGGGGTTCTCAGCAGCACCCCCTGGGCTAGGATTCTGAGGCCGTAGGTAGTGGTTCTCCACCTTCCTAGTGCCGCGACCCTCTAATACAGCTCCTCATGGTGTGGTGACCCCCATAAAGTTATTTTCGTTGCTACTTCATAACTGTCATGTTGCTACTGTTATGAATCGTAATGTAAACATCTGATCCGTGTTTTCCGATGGTCTTAGGTGACCCCTGTGAGAGGGTTGTTCGACCCCCAAAGGGGTCGCGACCCGCAGGTTGAGAACTGCTGCCACAGAGGCAGAGAAGCAGAGGAGGGGACCAGCCGCGGGGCAGGGCGAGCCAGCAGTGTTATCTTTCACCAAGATCTTTTATTTTTATTTTATTTTATTTTTTTTGCTTTTTGGTATGTGGGTAGTTCGAACCCAGGCCGCAAAGCTGACAGCGCCAGTGCCGAAGCCTTAAGCCACTACACCACCAGGGAACTCCCTCACCAAGACCTTTTAAAAAGGAATTCTCCTTTTTCCGTTCTCTCCCCACCAAATTTGGACGAGGCAACACAAAACCCAGACCCTGTGGACTCTGGGACGAGATCCCAGGAGCAGAGAGCTGGGCAGAGGGTGGGAAGCCTGGGGGGAAGAAAATGCACCAGAATCCCCCAGTGGTCCTGGGCGTGGGCAGTGTCTGGTCATTTCTGCAGGCTCTGCCCCTGGAGCACCTCTTTCCATTGCGGGCAATGTCCACCTCGCCGGGCTAGAGACAGTTGAGGTCCCTAACCTCCGGCATGTCCAGTCCAGCTCCAGAGAGGAGAAGCTGGCTGAGCTCCTGCCCCCCTGCCCCCAGCTCATGGCCTCAGCAAGCACGGGTCAGGGGTGGCTGGTTTGGGGACATTTCTCAGGGGACTCTTTAAGATCAAGGACTGTTTCCTAAAGGCTCCTGATCTAAACAATGAGATCAAATGGAAACAATTTAAGATTTTTACAAAAATTTCCAAGCTGCTTGGTGCCCCCTGACCCAGGCAAGTAGCTCTGTGGTGGCACTTTGCCTCCAACCTGCACATCACTGCTGGCAGGTCACCTGGGAGGGAAAAGGCCCTCGTTCATATTGCACAAAAGCCGTCCTGTGACGTCTGTCCCTTCTTTCGGTGCCATTATCTATTTTATAGATGAGAAATCTGAGCCTCTGAGAGGTTAAGGGACATGTTTAAGATCTCACATCAGGGAAGGGGAGAGTTGGTAGGGTTTTTATTTTATTTATTTATTTTTGTGTATGTGGGTAGCTCCCTGGCTGGGAATCGAACCCAGGCCGCAGCACTGACAGCGCTGACAGCCCAAAGCCTTAAGCCACTACACCACCAGGGAACTCCATGGTAGGTATTTAAAACAAGCTTTATTGAGCTACAATTCACATACCACACAACTCACCCATTTAAAGTGGGCAATTCAGTGGTTTCTGGTATATTCACAGAGTTGTGCAGCCAATACCGTAGCCAATCTGAGAACATTTTCATCACTTTGCAGAGAAACACTGCAGCCTGTAGCGTCCACTCCCAGCCTCCCAGAGCCCCGCCCCCAAGAACCGCGTACCTACTTCCTGTCTCAGCCCCCGCCTCTGTTCTGGACATGTCATTCAAATGGAATCACGTAGCATTTGTCCTTCAGGGCCTGGCTTCTTTCAGAGCTCATCCATGTTGCAGCGCGTGTCAGAACTTCATGGCTTTGTAGGTCTGAGTGGCATCCTACTGTGTGCAGTGCCACGTGCTAATTCTGCTCCTTCCACTCTGCAGCACCTGCTTCCCAGTGATGTCCAAGGGCATCGTGTACAGACTCGGGGTAAACAAATCTTTGTGTTCTGATTGACTGAAACCTGGAATTCTGCAGACCCCCTTTAGGAGGTGTGGGGGGCAGTGCCTCCTTCTCCTCCTCCTTCCTGTCTTTCTCTGTCTTGTTTGTCACTTCCTCCTCCAGAGGGACAGTGGGACATGTGGGCAGAGATGCTGCAGGCTCCAAAAAATCTGTGGATTATGACTGCATTATGACTGGATTATGACTTCTGTGCAGGGTCTCAAATAATCATGAGGTGGCTCCACAAAAACCAGGACCAGGCTCCCCGTGGCCTGTGGCACCCTCTTGCATCTCTGTTTACCTTCTCCCTCCCTCCCCAACCTGGTGGTCTGAGGGGGAGGTCAGTGGAGCAGGGTATCTGGTGACAGATGTGTAGTTCTCAACCATTGCTGCTAGTCTTCGCATTTTCAACTTTGATTACAGCATTCACAAAAGAAGATTATAATGAAGTCCCAGGTACCCATCACCTACCTTCAACAAATACAAATATTTCGCTTTTCTTATTTCACCAAAGCAAATCCTGGGCATTGTTTCCCTTTACTTGTAAATAGTTTAGGAGGCATTTCTAACAGATAAGGAGAGTTTATTTTTATTTAACATAAGCACAATATTAATCATCCCAACAAAATTAACATCAATATCATTTAACACCCAGACTGTGTTCAATAGGCTCTGATTGTCTCACAATGTGTTTTCTAATTGGTTTGCTCAAATCAAGACCCGCACTGAGCCCACCCCTTGCGCCGGGCTGCTCGGTGTCCTAAACCTCCGTTCCTCTGTGAGTTCCCTTTCCGTGCCCTGTGCGCCTTGGAGAAACCGGGCCATCTGTCCTCCTGTTCCCCTCACTCCGGAACTGCAGGTCCTCTAACTTGTTTTTCTGTCCCCTGTAAGCCAGCATTCGGGGCTGAGGTGTGACTGGATTCGGGTTCGGTTTTGGCAAGAACACTTCTGAGGTTGCTACCCTAGGCAGTTCCTGCATCATACCAGGAGGAACACGAGGTCTTCAGCCTGTTCATAGCAATTCTTTAATGTTTCCTGTTTTCAGGGAGAGCAGAGCTTCAGTGTCTTGGATAAGAGGCAGAACGTGCAGGAGCTCAACGGCCTCAGCACCAGGAAAGCCTAGTCTGGGGCCCCCAGACTGCGGGTGAAGATGGCACCTAACTCACTTTACCATCCTCCCAGGGAACCCACAGGCTATGGGCACCTGTTCATGCTTCCTGAACAATTCACAGACATCTCAAGAAGTCTAGACCTTGGCTAGAAGCTGCCTGAAACAACACCGTGTCCCCCTCAGACCGGGGCTCCCCGAGGGCAGGACTGGGTCTCCCTCTTTTTAATTCCTCCCTCACCACCTATAGAATTTTATATCCAGCGACTACTCAGAAAAGAAATCTTTAACGAAACAGCCTACGGCACTTGCTGTAACCCGGGTGCTGTTTGTGTGCTGTCCCATTTAATCTGCACCGCAGACCTGTCGGGTACTTACGCTGTCATTTCTCAGATGATAAAACTGAGGCTCACAGAGGTCGCGCTGCCAAGGTGCCACAGGAGTCAAGCAGCTAGCGTTAGGTGTGGTGTCACTCATCGGTTACACTTCTGCTGCCCCGCTCTCTCCTGCCCTGCTCATTCCCATATGGCTTTCTTTATTAACTTTACTGAGTCACTGACCACATTAGGTTGGTTTTTCCAGGAAAACCCTGACACGATTTTCCTGACTCGTATGTGGCTTGGCCATGGCAGTGCGGGCTGGAACCAAGGCCTAATCTTAATCAAGCCCCCACAAGCCCCGGCGAGCCCCGGGCAGGCCCCCTGATATAAATAGCCAGCTCCCCGCCTAAGGAGCTCGCCTCTGCCTGGCTTTGTCTTAAGCGGGTGAGTGGGGCTTTAATCTGTGGTTACAAACTGGGGCACTGAGTAGTAAATAAGATGGCGCTTCTGCAGGGAGGCAGGGAGGCTAGTTCCAGAGGTGTGATCCTAAGAGGTCCCCTGCTGGGGGCCCAGGGAAGCCTCAACCTCCAATAGGCCAGGCCTGCCACCCCCATGCTGACCGGGGCTGTGTCCTGGGAGAGTTCCTAGTCTGAAGGACACGGCTCTGCCCTCAGGGAGCCCCAGTCTGAGGGGGGACACGGCCCTGCCCTCGGGGAGCCCCGGTCTGAGGGGGGACACGGCCCTGCCCTGTGGAGACCAGTAAGGTGGCCTCTCCCCTGGAGGTCGGAGGGGAGGTGAAGGAGATGAGGGCTGTCCAAAAGGCCAGCCTACAGATTAAAGGCGGCTCAGAGCCTCTGCTGGCTTCGGCCTACACAGCTGAAGGCCTGGCCCTCACTCCAGAGACAAGCAGTATGTGTGAGGCAGGTCTGCAGGCTTTCCCCAGCTTAGGGACATGTGGAGAGTGCACAGGAGAGATGATGGTGCACAGGAAACGGGAGAAAACTCACACTTTCCTAGGGAGTTAACGAAAAAGGCTAATAGGCAGGAAGGCTGAGATGCTTAACTTCTGTGGGCCACTTCCTGTGTGGCTTTAGGTGAGGCCTTGCCCTGCTCTGGGCCCCATTTCCTCCTCTGCAGAACCATCTGGTGGTTTGCAGGGTCCCATCCAGATGGCCTTAAGTGGGGAGGAGCCAGGATTCTCTGAGGGCCTGAGTCAAGTGCATTCTTTGTGGTTAACCCCACCTCACAGAGGTCCCAAAGAGATGCATCAAATGCAGATCATAAATGTGAGCTCTGCTCCCAAATGCAGATTTGGGACTCTTTCTCCACAGGGACATTGGGAATGGCCCAAGTGGCAGATTGTGCTGGTGGAAGTGGGCTCAAGGGACAGCATGTCAGGAAGAGGGACGAAAGCATTTGAGTTTGGAGATCCCCAGTCTTGAGGAGGTTGTGCTGGGGTTGTGCTGCGTTATGCTGGCGCTGCTGGCCCCTCAGGAAGGGGGCGGTTTGCACTCAGGGTGCAGTCCGTGGGCTCGAGCAAAAGCTTCACTAGCAGCTGCTTGTCACTTGACAAATATCTAACTGTCCCCACGGTGGTCTTTGTGGTGAGCCCTGTTCTCACACAAGGCACTCACAGCTTCTTCTGCACAGCTGGCAGCACTCATGCCAACCACTTGCAAGGGACTGCTCCCAGCAATATGGTACGATTATGTCCCGTAGTCACAGCTTCTCCCTGAGGGCACGCAGCACACCTCAAGGCTCTTGCCCCTCACCTCGCCCAGCACTGGCCCCTGAGCCTTTACTATATACCAGACACTCTTCTAAGCCTTTTCACATGCATCCCTCCATGTCATCTTCATGTTAACTCCATTTTACAGACAAGGAAGCTGAGGCCCAGAGAGGTTCGAGAACTTGTCCAGAGGGGCGAACTGGGATTAAACCCTGGCAGTCCTGTTCATATCCCCTGGAGTGCCCGTCATACCCCCTGGACTGCCTGTGCACCCAGGGCCATGTGTTCCTTGAGCAACAGGTATTGTCCATGATGAACTAGAGGTCAGGGACTGCAGGGCATGTGGAAATATGGTTGCCAAACCCAGGCAAGGATTGTTCGGGAACCAAGGAGGCTCCATTGTGCAGAACTGTCCTAAAGTCTTCATCATCCCAGACTGCAGGACATCATCCCAGGACAGTTTACTGAAAAGGAACCACAAATGGAGCTTTTAAAAAATAGTCTCAAATGCTATTAAGTAAAAATATGGAATATTTTACAAGACGCATATCATCTTTGCCCAGGGGCCATGCTAATCTTCCCTGTATTGTTCCAATTTTTGTATATGTGCTGCCAAAGTGAACACCACAGATGGCTCTTAAACATACTGAAAGATACTCAACTTCACTCATAATAATACTAATAAATCCAGAAATTAAGAAACCCTGAGATACTATTTTTCTATACTACCAGGTTCCATCCATCTATCATCTATCAAACCTGTGTGAGTGTAGCTATGGGGGACAGGCTCTCTCCCGAGTGGCTGGTGGGGTGTGACTGTACAGACCCGAGGAAAAATCCAGAAGGGACCTGGTGCAATCACAGATGGACCTGTCCTTTGATTCAGGAATGCCACTGTAGGAATTTAGCCTCTAGACAGATTCACAATATGCAAGATGACCCACATCCACGTTTGAATTAATAGGAGACGTGGTCAACACCGCGACTTGGGTTCGATTCCCTGCCAGGGAACCACCAAAAACAAAAACAAAAAAACCCCCTAAACCAAAACCAAAACCACAGCAGACTGGGAAACCCCAAAGATCCCCCATGGGACCTGCACAGCACTCCACAGATCACCTGCACCATAGGGAAACCATGTAACTCACTGACAACCTGAGAACACTCCCCACTGACCCATATAGAAATCTCTAAGATATTGCTAAGAAAAAAAGGAATGGTTCAAGACAGTATGTGTGTAATGATGCCATTTGGGTACAAAAAGAAAGGAAGAAAGCAAGTCAGCAAAGCAGGAAGAATAAGATTTGTGGTCTGTGCATGAAGAAGGTGCTCTGGCAGAGCTGGCCACAGAGGGGGCACTTGGCAGCCCAGGGACAAGCATGAGTGGGAAGTCTCTGCTCTTTTCTTTTTCTTTTTCTTTTTTTTTTTTTTTTTTGGTGGTAGTTCCCTGGCTGGGAATTGAACCCAGGCCGTGGCGCTGAGAGAGCTGAAGCCTTAGCCACTAGGCCACCAGGGAACCCCCTCCACTCTTTTGTATTCAGGACATTTTATTTGGAAGCTAAACAGGGACAGTTTTTTTAAGAGTATAATGATCATTTCAATGAATCTTGTTGAAAACAACTGTATTTTAAACAATTACAGGCTTTCTCTTCTTGTGTTGTTGAGGTCTGCTGTTATTTTTATGGAATGCATTGTTCATGTTTACCTTAACAAAAACCTATTTTTATTCAAGACAACATGCATACACAGTCCAATGTGCAAATCTTAAGTGTGCAGCTCGATGGATTATGACACAAAGGCACCTGGGTAACCTAGCTTAGGTCAGGTAGAACATACTCAGCCTGTCTGATGGGGTGGGGAGACCTTTCATGGTGAAGATACCTGTCCCTTTTGAATTCTGAACCCACATGCATGGTGTGCGCTAACCAACTACATACATTAAGAGAGAAATGCAAAAGTGATGTAGGCTGCATCCTTCAGGAGAGTAAGGAGCTCCCTAGCTGGCTGGGGGCAGAGTTCAGTGTGCACAGTGAGCAAGCTCAGTGCCTGTCTCATCCCCTGCCCCTGTACAGGCCCTCTGAAAACATCTATTGAGCAGAACTGATCTGGCCAGAGAGGGTCTTGGTCCCCAGGGACCTGAAAGAGGGGCATGAGGTTGGAGGAGGGCAGGGGGCCTGTTGGCGGTGAATGCAAGGCAGAGCCTTGTCCCATGGTCACTGCCTGCCCTGCTGTCTTCCTACCAGACTGCCATGGTTCTAAGAAATCATTGCATGACAGGGCCTGGGAGCACACAGAGAAGATGGATGACCTCTAGAGTCCCTATTTACTTGTCTCTTGGTTTATCATCTGTCTAAAACCCTCTAGAACAGGGGTGTCCAACCTTTTGGCTTCTCTGGACCACAAAGGAAGAAGCATTGTCTTGGGCCACATATAAAATACACTAATAATAGCTGATGAGCTAAAGAAAAGGTCTATGCGTAATTTTCGTAATGTCCTAAGAAATTTTACAAATTGGTATGGGCTGTACTCAGACCTGTCCTAGGCTGCAGGTTGGACAAGATTGCTTTAGAACATAAGCTCCAGGAAGGCAGGGGCATTGGCTCTCTAGGGTCACTTCTCCACCTTCGGTTCCTAGCACAGTGGGGGGCACACAGGGAGTGCACAGCAAATATTTACTGAGAGAGTGAGTGCATGAATGAACGAATGCTCTACCTTTTCAAAGTTGGGGAGTGGGGGGAACTGGTGCCTGGTGGGAAGTCTGAGAAGCCCCTTGAAAGCTGTCTGTTTCTCCTCCAGTCGCATCAAGAGCAACGTGGATGGGCGCTACCTGGTAGACGGCGTCCCCTTCAGCTGCTGCAACCCCAACTCACCGCGGCCCTGCATCCAGTACCAGCTCACTAACAACTCAGCGCACTACAGCTATGACCACCAGACAGAGGAGCTCAACCTGTGGTTGCGCGGCTGCAGGGCCGCCCTTCTGAGCTACTACAGCAGCCTCATGAACTCCATGGGTGCCGTCACGCTCCTCGTCTGGCTCTTTGAGGTAGGCCCCAGGTCAGCGGGGGTTGTGGAAGTGGGAGCCACCTGCTCCATTTGGATTGAATGGGGTGGAGCCAGGTCTGGAGCACATGCCTTCCTGCCCAGAATCATCCCTAGCTGTGGGTCAGGCAGGCCTGGACTTGAACCTCAGCACCCCCACTTTTATTTGTTTCTGTCTTATCACTTAAAAAATAATTTACTGAGGTAAAATTCACAGAACATAAAATTAAGCATTTTAAAGTGAACGATTCAGTGGCATTTAGTATATTCACAATGATGTGCAACCACCACCTCTGTCTAGTTCACAAACACTTCCATCATCCCCAGAGAAAACCTCATACCCATTAAGCACTCACTTCCCATTTCCCCTCCCCAGCCCGACAGCCTCCATTCTATGGTCTGTCCTTGTGAATTTACCTATTGTGCCCATCTCATACAAATGAAATCATGTAATAGGTGACCTTTTATGTCTGGCTTCTTTCACTTTTTATGTTTTGGAGACCCATTCTGTGCCTCCAGTTTTTGAGCCTGAGCTCTTAGAAAATTATTTAACCTCTCTGTTACATAGAGGTGATAGCACTTAGCCTTGGGGCCACTGGGATGCAACAGGAGATAGTATGTATGGGTGCTGAGTAAATAGGAGCTGTTAGGGTTTATGCTTCTCTCAAGATGTTGGTTGCCATTTACGTTATTCCAGTTATCTGTGGCTTCATCTTGTCTCAGCTCTAAGACCTAATTCCTCTGTAGCTACAGAGCTTGGAGTGCAGCCAGCCCTCCGTGAACGTGATGAATTCATTCATTAGTAGAGAGATTTGGCAAACCTACCGTGTGCTGGGCGCTGTCCACGGTGCTGAATGAGAGCACATGTTAGTGAGTGGCACACCAAGGTGGCACAGAAGGTGACTTGGGCTCCTGCTTTGAGCTGACAGCAGAAAAGCCAAACTCCAAATCCAGACGTAATAAATCAGAAACATTAAGTGGGGAAACTTTTTCCATCAGAGAAGATTCACTGAAAGGTTCCTTTAAGTAAGTCTCTGTCTCTTAGTTTTATGGAAATTCTCAGGCAGCTGTGCCCATGGCTCATACACCACTTCTAACTCACCGCACTATAATAAGGGACTGTACTCCCCGGAGGTGGATGGGAAGGGAGGGCTTCATGAGGATTTATTGGTTGCTGACTCCTTGAGGTAGAGTCTTGGGAATCAGTGGGTGGAATCAGGACTAGAAAGTTGGAAGGATGTATCCCCTGAAGGGTAAGAGAAGTCAGTGGAAAATGGAATTCCACTAGCTGCCTCAGTTTACCCACCTTTCCAGGAATCTAGGTACGGCATAAGACAAGAGCCAGCTCCCTGTGTACAGGGAGCTTGATGGCCCCTGAATTTTACTCGAGGCCTTTAGTGGGCAGAGCTTTGTGATGGGCATCAGGGTGGTTGGGCTAAGGAAGGGTCATGTCCTGAGCCCTGCCCTCCTGGGATTCACAATCCAGTTAGGAGATGGCATCTAACTCATGAACCATGAGTTCTGCACCATTACCAAGTGCAAAACTAAGTGCAGTGTCAGGGGATCATGGTGGGTGCATGGAAGTCCAGGAGGACTTCCAGGAGGAGGTGAGTTTTTCCACTGTAAAAATAATAAACTTTCAATTGACAATAACAATAATAAAAACCTAAAACTCTATTAGTTACTATTATTATTTACTAACAAACTTTAAAAATGCCTCTAGGGCATTCACTCAACTGATGTTTACCGAGGCCCCACCACTACCTAGTGCTGTTTTAGGGGCTGGATACAGGGTGAACAAGATGGGCCAGGTCACCCCTGCCCTCAGGGGGTGGACATTCTCCATTATCAGGCCTACTACTCTCACAGAGTTTGCTATATGCCACAGAAGGACAAGCATAAGGGAGTAAATCAAGAACGTGTGTGGAAACAACACATTATAAGCAAAGTGAAAACAGTACTTACTACACTAATAACTGACTACAGCTGACATTTCTATTTAACCTTACTGTGCAGCAGGTACCATGTTCTACATGCATTGAAGTATCACAGCACGCACATGAAGCAGGTGACACTTCACCTGAAAATCTGCAAATCAGTAAGTGAACTGAGGTTTCCTTGTCAAATGGCTGGCTGAGTGCCAGGGCTGGCCTTTGAACCTAGGCATTTTGGCACCAGAGTCTGCCCCTGTGACTGCTAGAGAACAAGCCTAAGCAAATCATCCTCTCATCCCCACATGACTCAAGATAAAAGGAAGTAGAGGAAGTCACATAGCATATTGTTTGCAGAAAGGGAGGTCACTTTTAAATTCTGTCCAGCAAATAGTTACTGAACACCCAGTATGTGCCAAGCAACTTGCTAGGAATTGGGGGTGGGGGAGGGCACGGGGAGAAGGTGCCCAGGACTAATGTCCCCAGGATGGGAGAGACCCAAGAGGAATGGGAGGGAGAATGAGGAGCCGGGGTGTTCAGTGAGGGTCGCAGCTGACTGAATTAACAGGTGAAAGTGAGGGGAACACTGTTCTAGGCAGAGAAAATAGCAAATGGTAAACACTGGGGAAAAGACAGGCTGGAGTGTGGGTGGGATCCAAAGAAGCCCAAGTGGCTGGAGAGGGAGGAGAAAGGGGTGGGAGATGAGGTTGAATGAGGGGGGTATCCCGAGTGCCCAGGCCAGGCTGGGGTGGGCAGGCTCTCACAACCCAGACTTAGCGGAGCCCACCTCATTGGAAGGACCCTAGTGATGAACAGGCTGGTGGCTCCCATGGTCCCCTAATAGTCCCAGCCCCCAGCTGCCTTTCCCAGACCTCCTCTACGCCTCTTCTCCTCCCACCAGGTGACCATCACGATTGGACTGCGTTACCTGCACACAGCCCTGGAAGGCGTGTCCAATCCAGAAGACCCTGAGTGTGAAAGTGAGGGCTGGCTGCTGGAAAAGAGTGTGCCGGAGACCTGGAAGGCCTTTCTGGGGAGCTTGAAAAAGCTGGGCAAGAGTAACCAGGTGGAAGCTGAGGGCGCAGACGCAGGCCAGGCCCCAGAGGCTGGCTGATGGCCCCGGGCCCGTCCCCCAGCACTGACAAGTAGTGGACTCTTAAGAAAGGCGGATACCCCCCTCGTCCAATCCGACTCTCCCAAGGAGGGCGGCCATCTTACTGAGGCTCTTCTTGGTGGTGGAAATGGAAGTTTAGGGTCCCTAAAAGCATTTGGCAAACACTTACTGAATGACTGACTCAAAATGTGAGTGAATGAGCCCCCTCAGGCCCACTGCCCCAGGATATACCCTCATGGCAGACTCAGGAGATTTCTCAGTGGATGACTATGCCCACAACCCATCTCGTGCAGCACCCGAATTCAGTTCCACCCTGAGGCTGCTGGCCATGCCCGAAGGCTGCTCCCCTATGATGAGTTTGCCCTTACAAGCTCCAAGTTGCTTCATTCTATATGCAAAGTGTCATTAGGTGCATAAGCACAGGAGTCTGAAAAATGTACTGGCCATCCTGCCATTTTTTTAAAAAAATGCCAAGGTTGACAGGTCAGCCATTTTATTTTTTTAATGGTAGAAGGTGGGAGACAACTATAGTCTTCTAAGAGTAATGGATTCTCCAAAGCACTGAGGGCTCGAAAGAAGAATTCTTCAATCATGGGCAAGAGAACTTAGGCAGAGGATTATTTCCTTCCAACAGAAACACAGTTAAAGGCCTGCTTTTGTATCACATCCACATGTCCCTACTCAGCCAGGAATGAGCCATGGGCTGAGGAAGTCAAGTTGCTGGCATGCTTTAGCAACATTCCACCCTGAAAATGAGCCAGGTGACCTCCTGTGGCTGTCTGTGGAAGCACTGGGTTAGATGGCTGCCCTGTTGTCGAAGAGGAGAACCATCAGAGAGTCCACCCTTTGGAGACCAGACCTCACCTCTTGGTGAGTCCAGGGACGCCCACACAGGTGGTCATGACAGCTCCCATGGGCAAGACGAACTGTCTACAGTGGAGAGCAGAGTCCTCTGGGAGCTTCTTCTGTTTCTTTCCCCAGAGTTCTATCCTTCAAAGCACTATTTCTGGAATGTCTCTGCGTTAAAGAAGATTCTTTGAGACAGCCCATCTTCCTGAGCTAGCAACGGCAAGAGAAGTTTCAGTTCCTTCACGAAAAAGAGAGAAAGAAAGCTTTTTTTAGTCCAAGAAGAGAATGAGTTCATTGCCGTCCTGAGTTTTCAGTGTGGAGAAAGTTAAGACTTCTGGTGCTGCCTGGGGTATGTTCTGGGGCTCTAATTCTCCCCGGCTTAAGACCAAAGACATTTGGACACCGTCAGACTTTGGTCCTAGGTTTAATTTGACTTGAGTCTCCCTGAGACCAAGGAATGACCCACACTGAAAATGCTGAAGGGGTCTGCCACCTCTGACGAGGGTACTAGCGCCCTCTTCCCTCTCAGGAGTGCTGAGAACCATCGTGAAAATGCTGCTCTAGGCCCAGATGTGTAACTATGCTGTTAACAGCTGTACAATAGACATTAAATTTATATTGTATGAAAATCACTTTTGTGTATTGTATGAAAATGCCTGTCTCAGCCTATCCAACAGAATGTATCAAGGGATCCTCAACTCTAGCTAATATCTTTTAACAAAACAAAACCTGACCCTAAAGGGAAGCATTGCTAATGGTCAGGGTGGCTGTGTTTCAACAGCATGGGAGTCACCTCTCCCCCTCTTCCTATTTTCTTACCTTCAACAACAGAGACTATTAGGTTCTCCAAATAATCTCAGCATTTGCTGGAGTTTGGACCAGGGCTGAATTTATCTAATATTTTAACATGCAGAATCTTATTTAGTGATTTAAACAACAATTCTATTTATTTTTTCTGCTCTGATCAAATGTATTTCCCTACAGGTCAACAGGGAAATATGAGTCTGTATGGGGTCAGATTAATACATAGGGCAGATGTAAGCAACCTCAGAATCTGAGAGCTGTCGGTAGGACCAAAGGCAAACTGACCCTCCAATAAATATTGGTTCAGAGCTGACTTAGGGTGAGCTGCCATTTTAATAGGTCTTCTCAGGTAGCCAGGTCATTGCCAGAGAAAGCTGGCCCAGCTCTTCTGTCATCTACATGTCCAGTAAGACTCTGATACCAGGTTCTTCCTTGTGTCTAACTTGTTTTTCCTTGGGCCAATGCCAATTCACTTCACCCAAGGTATTCAGCTAGTTTTCAAAGTCCTGCCAGCCCGGCCCTGGGGTAGGGTGAGAAGTAAAGACAGTGCCTCATGACTTTTATTTTTAAAACTCCAGTGAAAAAGTAGGGAATAGCTAGTTATTCTGAACATTAGGGAGGATAGGTGTCTTAGAATTTGTGGCCTCGTTCACGAATGGACAGCCTCTTGCAACACTTCCAAGATCAGGACTGAGCCACTGGCAAATAAACCCCACATGACCTCAATACACGTTAATAAGATTAGGTGCTTGCTGTGCACGCTGCCCTGCCCCTCCTCGTCTGGGCATCTGTAATGCTAGGCCAGCAGGTTTGCAGCTTAGCCAGGGACAAGGGGTAGGGGTTGGGGTGGGGGAAGACAAGACAATTGGGGCCTCTGACCTGCTACTAGATAAAAAAAGATGGCTCCTGATGGCGGAGCAGCCGGCTAGCGTGGTGTAATAATAGTGTGGGGGAACACTATGGAAATCTGGAGAGGGGATGCCTTCCCAGCTCTCAGTGGACTTGAGATTGGCTTGAAGGGAGGACACATCAGTCCTCAACTCCTGACAGAATTCTATCTTGTCCTCCGGAGGATGAGTGTAAACAGCAAAGTTAAAGAGAATGTTGTATAAGGATGGTGTAGAGTGGATTAAGATATAAAGCAAAACCTTTCGCTGTTTACCCAAGGGGAATGAAAATGTATAGGTCCACACAGAAAACCCGTGCATGAATGTTTATAGTGGCTTCATTCATAATCGCTGAAAATCACACAAATGTCCTTCAAATGGCGACTGCATAAGCATCTCCTGCTGATGCAAACACAAGATAGATGGGCATGTGCTATTTCATGTCAATTCATTTGCTGTATCTACATAATGGAGGAAGACTCAGCAACCAGAAGGAACATGGATGAGCCTCACACAATGCAAGTCTTTTTACTGAGAGAAACCAGACTCAAAGGCTACAAAAAGTATCTGATACATTTACATAACCTTCTGGAAAAGGTAAGCTAAAAGGTCAGAAAAAGGTTAGTGGTAGCCAGGGGTTAGGATGGGGAAGGTGACCACAAAAGGGTGAGAGAGAACTTCTTGGGGTGACAGAACTACTCTATTTCTTCATTGCGGTGAATGTTAAACAACTATATTCATTTGTCAAAATGCATGACATTGTTCATTAAAAAGGGTGAATTTTACTATTTGTAAAATAAGTCAAAACACCTGACTTAAAAATAAAAAGGGTAGGGACTAAGGTAGGAGTGTATGAGGGCTCATTGGGTCCTGGAACTGATGACATTAGAACCAGGGAAGGAAGGAAGCTGGAAGCAGCATTAATGACCATGGAAGACGGAAAACGCAGTAGAAACCTTACTTTCAGTTTGATGCTTTCCTTTTAAGAGCATTTTGGAAAGCAGAGCAGAGCTCTTGAAGGCAATGCCTCCCTGCAAACACAGGATGCAGCTCCCTTCCAATAGGTGTGTTTCACAAATAGGAAGAACAAAGACCTGGAGATCATGAGGTAAAGATGAGCAAGAAGAGTTTAAAACTGGAGGCAGGTCTTAGAGCTGGGAGAGACTTCGAGTGCCCTGTTTTCCCAGTGATTTGAGGTCCCTAATGGTTCAGAAAGGTCACCAGCTGTCATGGCCAATAAACATGAAATTTAATCAGCTGAAATGATGATCAAGCTCTCTCTGGGCAGGTCAAGATCATTTGGCTAATGGCCATAACTGACACTAATAATATAAGCATCTTAAATTTCAAGCTAATACAGATACCCCACTTTCTTTGTAGCAAGGTGACTGGAGAACACTTTCATGGCATTTAAGCATGTTAAACAAAGTAGTAAGAAAATGTAGGCACACCCAAAGTAATGTCAACACCTAAAGCATTTATTTGGATTATCTTTAAACTTTTTACATATGATACATTCCAAATTTTACAAGTTTTCCACAGATATTAAAGTTATAGCCAATTTATTATAGACATGATTTTCCCTGATATGAAAAGCATGTTATATAAACATTTCCACAATAAACATAATACATGTGGAACAAATCATAAAACTAAGATGATTCCTTAGGGAGGGAAGACAATTAGCTTAATGATGCAAACACCAGAACATAAAGTGTAGATGTGTTGCTATTTCATGTAAATTCATCTTCTCTCAGACTCCCTGATAGTCTGAGAGAATGGAATCCAGGGACACCCTCTGCTAACAACAGACTTCTGTGAAGTTAGTCCTGAAAGCTAGAGTACTGTTAGGATTTGGCGAGTATGTCTATAATCCATTTATGAGGGAGAAACCTGATCTTTATCATTAAAAACTTAATCTTGAATTAAATTATTGAGAAAAGTCAAAAGAAGCTGGACTTAAAACTTAAAGGACTGGGGATGTGACAAAGGCCAAAATTAAAAACATTATGACACTCAAACAGCCCATACCATCATCACATCTTAGGAATAGAAGTGCCAGAATAAAGGGAGAGCACTGGGTTCTAATTTGGATTTTCCTCCTGTTAGGTGAGCTGGTCCCAGGCATGGAGGGCCAAGGCCATCCTTTTAGAAGACCACCTTGCACAAGCAGTGAATGCAGCTTCTGCATCCCCACTTATTTTAGCTCAAAATCTGGATTTCTGACCTTCCTCCTGGGTAGACGGTGGAGTGTGCCAAGCTAAGTGGAACAGAACTTTTAGGTGCAGTTCAAAGAAAACTGAATGAAAGGGTTACCTGCATTGGTTAAAAACACCCCCCAAAGCCTTTCAATATTCATTTGTCCCTTAGTCCCTAAAAAGGCTCCAAATTTATTCCTTCACTAAACTGGCCAACACGCTGTGTATTCACACTCTCAGCACATGTATATCAAATGAGAGCAACAGTGTTGCATGTCATAGTTATAACTAGGCTGACCAGACAACCCTTTTTAAATAGGACAGAAAACAATGGTCCTGTCCTGTTTCAAACAGTACATACAGTCAGACTACTGACACCTTGAATTTAGCTCAGGGAGATGAGGCTGACTACATGTACCATTATTTTCTGTCCTGTTTAAAACGTGACATTTGGTCAGCCAAGTTATAAGCTATTTTACTAAGTGGCTATCATTCTAGGAAGGCACCTCTCAGTGAAAACAAGGTTTAAAAATAAAAAGTGAGCAGCGGCACTTAAGAGTGGACTCAAAACTGGATGGCTTCTACAGGGAGCCAGGCCTCTGATATACACATGATTTTTGGATTCTTCAATGACAGCCCTCACCTGCACCCCCTGACCCCACAAAGCCCAGGAAGCTGCTTCCAAGCTTAAGAAGTCTCAGAAGCTTGTCCTGGTGATTGGAACAGACATCAGTGCTGCAGCTCTGCTCAGGTCCCAGCCCTGAAATTCTGGAAGGAGTTAATTTAGGCCTTGCTGGATGCTGCCAATGACTTTGATCTTCTCGAAGATGAGGAGAGCAAAAAATTTCAGAAATGTCTTTATGAAGACAAGAATCTTGTCCATGTTGCCCATGACCTTATCCAGAAACTCTTTCCTTGTACTAGTAATTAATGTTTGATCCATGTTTTTTCAAGGACTGCTTATATGAATTATTTGATGACTTGGAGTCAAAGATGGAATAGTTTGGAAAACAGCTACTGTAGCCAGTTCCCCACCTGATGGAAAATGGAGCCTTGGTGTTGAGTACAAATTGTGACAATCTCCTGGAACTGAGTGCAGCAGATCAGGGACAGCAAGTTGAATTCCTTGACCCTACTGATGAGAAAAAGGTCTTAACGTGGGCTCAGGAGAAGTGCAAGCTGAGCATGTTATACATCCATGGGGTCTACACCACCCCTAGTGGCATTGTCCTTCATCCAGCTGTTATCAGAATGTGTTCAACTGAAGTTATGAGAGAGATTCAGAAACTCTATAAAACTAAGTCATTTCTTTTCCTGGGTTGCGGCCAGACTTTGGATGACACCATTTTCCAAGCCCCTTTTCTGGAGGCTGTTAGGAATAAATCTGACTTAGAACATTTCATGCTGGTGCAGAGAGGAGATGTAGATGAGTTCATGAAGCTTCAAGGAAACATGCTGGACAAAGGCATTAAGGTCATCTCCCAAGGAAATAAATATGCAGATCTTCCAGAATATTTCAAGCGACTGACCTGTGAGAGCTCCACGATGGGTAGACCAGAAGGGATGGTGAGAGGTCAGCTCAATGGCTCATCTGCAGCACACAGTGAAATAAGGGACCACAGTACATGAGGGGGCTAGAGAAGTCAACACCATTAGAGCAAGCTGTAAGGCCCTACGGTGGACAGTGTTTAGGAGTAAACTTAGAAGAACCCAACACAACTCCCAGGAAGACCAAAGCCCAGAGGCTAGAGGTTGGGGGTAGGGGTGAGAGTAATGCTCCAACTTAATCCTTCATGCCAGCTGGATCTTGATCTTAAGCAACCTGTTCCAATTTAAGAATACTCCAGTGACAGCCCCATTCCCCACCTCCAGGCTGGACATGCCTATGTCCACACAGCAGGTCAGTGTGAATGTCACTGACTGCGGCTGCAGCTCTGCATGAAGGATTTAGGCTCCAGATGCTATGGAGTCACCATGGCCCTTGTTGCAGTTTTGTACTCTAACTTAATGGCTTTTTTAAAACAAAACTTGAAGTTCTAGTTTTCTAGATCTTTTACAGTGTACAGTATTTTACATACCTGAGCTGTATTAAAAGCTTATTCATTAAAAAAAAATAATAAAAAGCCTGGGCACACAGGCTGTCCCAGGCATGTACTAAGTGAGCCAGCAGGTAAACAGCAATCATCGATTCCAGGAAATGCTAGTAGGAATGGGGGTAATGGTACCTCAAAACACTGAGTTCTCGTGGGTGATTTTTGCTAGTGTTTGATTCTAGATGCATATTCTCAATTTAATCTTAGAAATAAGAGAATATATCGTCTGAAAAATTAGGATACTCTGTAAGTTTTTCCAAAAAGCCCTTTACAATGAGTTTTTCTTTCAAAGCTAAAAGTCTTGCCAAAAAAAAAAAAAAAAAAAAAAAAAAAAAAAAAAAAAAAAAAAAAAAAAAAAAAAAAAAAAAAAAAAAAAAAAAAAAAAAAGAAAACAAAAAAAAGAAAACAATCCAACCTTCCACAGCCCTGAAAGCCACTCAGCATGTGTAGAAACAACCTCCTCCCCGGCACTCCTTGTGCACAAGTGCCTCCAACCCTCTCATAGCTGAAGAAGACGAGAGAATGCCAATTTCTAAATCCACTGCTTTGCTCTTAGAGGTAGGGTCCCATCAGCAGAGGGGACACTGACCCAATCCCAGTGTTGAGAGTCATTGAGCGGACCTGGAAGTGTGACCCCAACAGACCAGAGAGACTTTGTTTCCTGCTGCTATTGCATCGGCTTCAGGCCTGGAGTGCCCTGTGATCAGTAATGTAACATGGCTCAGACTACTGGGAATGGTCAAATGCAGTCGGATGCGCAGAAGGGTTGAGTCCAGCCAAGGAAGAGAAGCTTCTTGCAAGAAGTTTATGTCTGAGGGACAATGCTTGAGTAAATGATGTACGAAAATATGCTGATGGAAGATTTTCATCAGTCTCTGGAGCCAGAAACTATAACGATAAAACTGGGAAGAAAGCTTAAATAAAAAATTATTTCCAAATCCTGTAGAACTTATTTCCTATTGTCTTTCTTGAAAAGCCACTGGATTACAAAAATCCAAGTTAATGTTTTTTGGCAGCAAACTGATTATAAGTGTTGCCAGTCAATGCCAACCAGTGTCTGATTTGCTTCCTGTGCATGTCCAATTTCCTCTGTGATACTGTGCTGATGCCAGAGCTTCTGAATCTTCTTAAATCGCTCTTTGCACAAATGCAAAGGATTTCCCCGTCTAGAAAGAAGACACATGTTATTTTGGATGCATATTGTTTATTCGTCTATTATATCCCAAACTTTCTTGGTTTAGGGAAAGTTATTGGTTTTAGATTCTCTGCAAAATTTCTGTTTAGCAGGCGATGCAGGCTATTAATATGTTAGCTTTGAAGGTTTGCAAGGAGCAGAAGGGGACTAAGTACTAAAAAGAGGAGGAAAATGTATACGAGATATATTTCCTCAGACTGGGGTGAAGGAAAAAGGGGGGAGTTGAGCACAAGTGGGTGGTTTGCTCATTTTGTTGGTGAAATGTAAAAAGGGAGGGGGCAGGGGAAAGGATGGAAGGAAAATTATAGGGGCATGTACGTTCCTCAAAGTGTTGTCTTTTAGCCACAAAGTCTAAGCAAAGCAGACCAATGTGAATAATATCTGGGTGTGATTTAACCAAAGCACAGGTTTGGATGAGCCCATGCCTCTTGCCTTTGCTTCCAATTAACAGCGCACCAGTCTTCTCACTGTAACCTAGGGCCCTCCTCCTAAAGCCCATGAAGAGCCATCGCCAGGTGGCCTGAGCCAGCAACCCTGAAACCAAGTGCCTCAGGCAGTCCATTTACTTATCTTGTCTCAGTTTCCAGGCCTTCAACTTTAGCCCCCCAAGGCTAGAGTTATATCTAGGTTAAGACTTTTACCTCCTTTCAACAAAGAGATGGTCTAAAAAGAAGTTCTATAATAGTGCTTGAGAAAACTGCTATTAGCATTTTGCTTATGATATAATAGAAGCTACCAGAGTAGAAGTGTTTAAGCCTCACATATAGTTAAATTGCTCCTTATGTCCTCAATCTATGTCCCCCAGATGCTTACATAATAAGATAAGCTCATCTCATTAATCAAGGTTTGCACTCTTAGATCACTTGAGCAACACTGGCTCTCCTCATACAAAACCATACAAGTCACAGTGGACGATGGATACTAAATGGCAATTCAAATGGCTATGGTTCTGTGGAGTGAGAAATAGAAAACAACTGCACTCTGTCTTTCTTCATCCTTATCTATCCTGATGGTCCTCATAACATTCTGAGGGCTGGGAAAGGGAATGCCAAACCAGATAACCAGGGTACCCTCCTTGGAAGAGTCCACAGATACCAGTCACCTCTGGCAGGACGGAAGCCTGCAGTCCCTGCGCTAGGAGGCCTGGGCTCATGACTATGTGGCTCATCCTGTCCTCCACCACTGAAGGCTCTGGAGGCCCAGAGTCAGCCAACCCAGCTCCCTGGTGGCCCTTACCTGAGTCCCTGATCAGTCTCCCCGTAGTCATCAAGGTAAGGAGGAGAATAAAAACAGCCTTTGGTTTTGCCAGCTAAAAAGAGCACCTGGCATTCCCGAACTCTGTAAAAAGACCATTGACACATTATACATTAGTAACAAAGGTTTAGATTCAGTTCCAAATGGATTAAGTCTTCTAACAGGGGTGTCCAATCTTTTGGCTTCCCTAGGGAACTGTCTTGGCCCACACATAAAATATACTAACACTAATGATGATAGCTAATGAGCTTCAAAAGAAAAAAGGCAAAACCATCTCATAATATTTTAAGAAAGTTTATGAATTTGTGTTGGGCTACATTCAAAGCTGTCCTGGGCTGTGGCTTGGAGAAGCTTGTCTTACAAAAATAGACAACCAGTATTGGAAGAGAAGCAATGGCATTTAAAACAGAGACACTTATAAAAGTACCAACACAGTTGCTGAAAATTTAAAAATTACTTAAATAATTGTATTTAATTAAAAAAAAATTTTTAAAAATTTTTATGTGGGCAGTTCACTGGCTGGGAATCGAACCCAGGCTGCAGTGCTGACAGTACCGAAGCCTTAGCCACTATACTACCAGGGCACTCCCAATATATTTTCATCAATAATGACTATAATAAATCAATATAGTGAGGGAGAGGGACATTGCGAATTAGGAATCAATGGCTCATGTAATAGTAGCATTTAAAAAACTATGTGTGAGAAAGTTAATTTCTAAATATAAAATAGTTACTGACGTTTCAACCACTATTATGAGGAAAATATGCATTAAAAAATGGTACACAAACATTATAAATTATATTGACCTGAACACAAAGCAATAGTGTACATGACTGAAAGAATTCTGAAATATGCTATTTTCACATTTCTCCTAAGGGCTATTTAAACATGTGTGTCCTGATCCCTCTGAGAGATTTTCCTGAGGTTTTATTTTTTGGGGTGTTTTTTTTGGGGGGGGGGTATTAATAATTCAGCCCAATGCAACGTTTATTGAGAATCTATCACATTCAAGAAATTGTCAGGTACTGTGTGATACTAAAATGATGAAGATATGAAGATAATCTATGCCCAGAGGGCTCAAACTCATGTCACTTTTCTCTTTCAAACCCTCAAATGGCTTCCATCTCATTGAAGGATGTCACTAGGACATACGAGGTGCCACACTTCTCCCCTGCGACAGCAGCTTCCTTGTTTTTTGGACACAACAGGCACATTCCCCAGCAACTTTGCACTTGCTGCTCCCTGCCTAAAGTGCTCTCCCCACTTATTTAAAAGTCACATTCTCAAGGAATCCTCCCTGGTTCCCTATCTAAAATTCAACCCCCAGCTGCCATTTCATATACCCCTCCCCTGCATGTATCACTTTTAAAATTCTTATCAGTCTTTTTAATTTTTCTATTTCCTTCACTAGAAAATGAGCTCCAAAGAGGCAATGATTATGATCTGCTTTGGTGACTACTGCACTCTCAATGCCCAGTAAATAGTAGTCACTATAAGTATTCATTGTACATAGAACATAATTGTCAGGGGGTGGGAATGATGATAATGGAAGAACCAGCAGAATTATCATGAGCCAAATATGACATGTGAGGACACAAGGCTCCCCATGTTTCTCAAATGAAGAAAATACATAAGAACAGCTGTCTCAGAATTCTCTGTAATGGAGTAGTTTTTTGTGCCATCCCTCAACAGGCATATACTGCAGTAGGTCCAAAGCTACAAAGCTCTCCCCAGGGCCTTACCTCAGGAAGATGCCCACCCCAGAACCGCAGGAGTAGGTATGAGCTGTGCAAGCTCCTACGTCCTCCCCTTCCAATTCAGTCTGACAGCAGTAGCTCTGGGAGCACAGCAGAGTTCCACAAACAAGGCACAGAGTTGGGGCTCTGCTCTTATCACCACCTGATTTGGGGCACCTTCATGGAACAAAAAAGGCATAAGTCACTGCTCTAAAAAAGAGCAGCTGAAGAGCTGATGGTGGTAAAACCACTCTGGAAAAAATATTTTGCAATATCAAGTAGAGCTAAAGACGCATCATTTGGCCCAGACAAAATTATTTCTAGAATAGGGAACTCCTCACGTATAACACTCAAATACCATGTAATGGAAACAACAACTGGAGAAAAGACAAACTCATCAAGGAGGAAAAAAAATGTGAATTTGGCTATTATCATGTAACAACATACTATACAACAGTGAAAACTGATGAATTAAAAGATATATGTCAAATGTATAAATAAATCTTACAAGCAATGCTGAGTGAAAAAAGTGGAATATGTATGTACAATGTCATTTTAAAGCTTAAAACATGCAAAATAAAAATAAATAATAATGCTGCTTAGGAATATAAACATTTGTAGTTAATACGTAAATGCACAGGATGCTCACATTCCAGATAAACTTAAATAAATCAAACTTGTCCCCTCATTACACCCTTTTCTCCATCTCTCTCTCTCTTTTTTTTTTTTTGCTTTTGTTTTGGTATGTGGGTAGCTCCCTGACTGGGAATCGAACCCAGGCCGCAGCGCCAACAGCGCCAGCGCCGAAGCCTTAAGCCACTACACCATCAGGGAACTCCCTCCATCTCTTATTCTGAAACATTTGTGGAATGATACTTTCATAAATTAGGGACTTAGGTGTTAAAGTACTACTGATGTTCTCTAAACAAAAAGGACGATTTTCCCACCCAAACAAAACAAAACAAAATTCCTTAAATTCTGTGTAGAAAAGTGATTCCAGTGGTAGAAAATGCTCAATGCTCTAATATCACAACTTACGAGAAATTAGATGCTTGATTAATGAGGCTGCTGTAATCCTCTGGAAGGTCTATTAATTTGTTAGATTCTCTTGGATAGCTTAAAAAAAACACACACACACAAAGTCTGTTAATGAGAGGTCATATCACAACAATGACAGGGCAACTCAAGTTAGTCAAAACAAATAAAGGTGGACTAATTTGAGTGACTGGAGCTACCACAGTTGTGTAAGCAGCCTCAATTAAGAAATTAAAAATTCACAGTTAAATAACACAGGGCCTTAGGGTTCACATTTTTCACTTGAAAAGCTCAGACTAGATTAGGACAGTAGACAGTGTGTAGAATCTGTCCCATTAAATGAAATGTGGTAGCTCTGGGAAGCAGGAGAGGCACAGAAGAGGATTTTCATCCCTGGGCTTCAACCAAAACAACCCAACAGTGGAGAGCCCGACCACAGAGCTTAGGATAAGAAGACAGAAAAGATGTGCTTATTAAGGGTGATCTTAAGGCAGAAATAGGTTGGAGGAGAGAAGAAAGTAGAATAGGTAAATTGGAGATACCAGGACAGTTCAGAAAAAATTTAGATCCAAATTCAATAGATATTTGAGGTCCCACTCAATAGGCACACCTGTCTGCCATGGCACATGGTCTGGCCATTCACTACTTTACCTATGGCAGACAGGAGTGGACTCAAACCAAGAAGGAGCTACTTAGACAGTAGTTCTTATACCAGGAACTGTGTGGGGAAAAATTTGAGGGGATATACATACTAGGAGCCAAACTCTATATATTTTTTTAATTTATTTTTGTGGTGGTTCCCTGGCTGGGAGTTGAACCCAGGCCATGGCCTTGAGAGCGCTGAAGCCTAGCCACTATACCACCAGGGAACCCCCAGGAGCTGAACTTTAGAGGAATTAGATTTGGTAGGTAGAGCCCTGAGTAGTTTTCAAAAGTTTCCAAAGTTGTTTGGATGTACACCTTGAGTTCAACACAAGTTTTCTGACTGCAGGGCTGAACCATATGAAATTAGTGGTATTCAACCATTTTTAACTTATAAAAACTGAAATTCCTTATTGTTCAACCTAATAAAACTGGGATGTTAGGTCATCTCTGGATTTGGGACAGATGGTGTATAGAATCATCTGACAAAGAACAGACAATCTCCTTTAACCCTCTAATTTTTATGGATAATGTATTTGATAGACTGAAAGAGATATTAACAGATGAACTACATCTGTTTTATCACCTGGTATAGCATACTTTACTACAGATTCAGAATAAAACTAATGTCAAAAGGAATGAAGAAAAAATAAAAACAAACATGACTGGCCTTGATTTGATAATTACTGAAGCTGAGTGGCTCGTATGTGGAGCCTTACTATACTATATTTTAAACTTTTGGATAGTTTGATATTATCCATAATAGAAAAAAAAGCTAAGAAAAACCTAAAAAAGGGCCTACATTTTTTTAAAGGAAGTATTTCAAAATATAATCATTTTGTTATTTGCTTCTTCTGTCAAGAATAATGTATTAATACTATATTTATATTCCTAATTCTGACCCTTTTACAAACTCTCACTACTATTGTACTAAGAAGAAAACAGTACGGCGGCCTCTTGGAATGACTGAAGGCCTGGGAGGTCAGTGCTGAAGGAGTGCAGCACTTGTACCCCGCTTCCTCCCTGCCTCCCAGCCCCCACCCAGTCTTTGACAATCTTCAACTTACCTGACAGCACTTCTTTTACCTTCTAGGTATCTTTTAACTTCAATGTTCTGACACCAACTTTAAGGTAAATGGGGGGGGGGGGGGGGGGGGAGAGAAACACTTTTTACTTTTGAAGGGCTAGAACTAGAATTTTTTTCTCTCTAAATCCAGTAAGAGAAAAAAACAGTATTTTTCTTTGCTTATTATTTACTTCATCAAAAGAAGCTTGGAGGAATACATATTATGCCTGCAACTTTTAAAATCAGAATATGACACGTGACTTTCTAAAACCAACAATGCTTAATACATAAAATTTGTGGCTCCATATACTACTACCCCACTAATGTGAACACTATGGAAAAACCAGTCTGAATTAATAACAGGCTCTTGGTATAATATCTGGAGCCAGAACACTGATATTAAACGTTTTTTTTACTGCAATAAAATACACATAACATAAAATTTATAATTTTAAAGTGTTTAAAGTTCTATGGCATTAAGTAAATTCACATTGTTGGGCAACTATTACCACCATCACACTCTAGAACTTTCTCAACTTTACAAACTGTACTTGTTAAACACTAACTGTCCTCCCGCCACCAGCCCCTGGCAATCACTATTGCGTTTTCTGTCTCTCTGAATTATACACTACCCTGGGTACCTCATTTAAGTGAAAATATACAATATTTGTTCTTTTTGTAACCATCTTATTTCACTTAGCACGTCCTCAAGGTTCGTGTATATTATGGTAGGCGTCAGAATTTCCTTCCTTTTTAAGGAACCACCATGTTCTTTTCCAGAGCAACACCCCTTTCTATTTCTACCAGCAATGCACATGGATTCCAACCTCTCAACATCTTCGACAACACGTATCATAACTCTCTGCCTTTTTGGTTATAGCTACCCTAATGGGTGTGAGGTGGTATCTCATTGTGGTGCTGATTTGCATTTCCCTGATGATTAGTGATGTTCAGCATGTTTTCATGTGCTTATTGGCCCTTTGTGTATCTTTGGAGAAATTCTTCCCTCATTTTTATTTTAAAATGTTTATTGTTAGACTTGTTAGGGTGATACTGGTTAGCAGGAATTACAGAGGTTCCAGGTGTACAACTCTGCAGTGTGCTGTCGACTTCCCTTATTTTTTAATTGTTGACAGGTAGGACTTCTGGACACATAAAAAATGATATTAATCTCTTATCGGATATATGATTTGCAAATATCTTCTTCCATTCTGTGCATTAAAACAGACAAACTGTAAAGTGCAGGTGTTTGGACTACCTATCCATTTGGGTTTCTTTTAGTTCCAAAAGTCTATGGAACAGAGTCCTTAACAAGTAAGTTGATCAGAAGAAATAAACATTTTCACCACTCCTCTCTTTCCAAGCAAATCTGCTTCTGCTATTCACTAGCTAGGCAAAAAATCTTACCACAAAGGTAAATCCTTAACTAAGAGGGCCTAATCATGATAGTTTAAATTTCATGCATTAAATTTTCCCAGGCTCATTACCTGAGAATTTATGATGTAAGGTGACGTTTGTTTCCATATTAACTACTCAATATAATGAAGAAAAATGTATAATCATTACCTTTCAATCAGTAATTTCATTATTTCACTATTTTCTTGAAAAAGGCAAATAAGATTGTTTGGCAGGGAAAGATAGTTGCATAAATATTCAAAATGGTTTGCTCCAGAAACTGCAAATGGAGAAAAGAGTAATGCATAAAACAACTAAGAGTAGATTCTGTATGAAGGTAAACACCAGCGGGGCTTAAAAAAAAAGGCATGAAGAAAGAGTTCAAATTTGCTAGTTACATAAACTTGCAGGAAGTTAACGAGAAGATGGCACATGGAAGCAATCCATAAAATAACACAGTTGAGAGTGGAGTTAGGTGACTCCTACACCAAACTGGTTACATTTTCTTGGTGTCTCAGTTTTATCCTTTGCAAAATGGTATATACCTGGCACAGTCTACTATATGGCATTCGTTGTGAACATTAAATGACAAAAATAACATATGGGTGCTCCAGAAAAGTACAGAGCAGTACAGAAAGAGATGATGATTTCATCATGGGAGATGGATTTAAACACTAACTCTAATCACCTCTGCAAATGATTAGGACGTCTACACTATTCTGTGTGATGCCTGGGCAACCAGCTGAATGGAAGTCAATCAACGAACTTCTAGGAGCAGTAATATATGCAGACACTACATGCCCTATGCCAGGCACTATGAGATAGACAGATATAGTTAACTTTATGTCTAACTTTACATTACTTTTATAAAATGAATCAAAACAAAATACAGAGAACAACAGAAATAGCGAATGAATTCCTACATTAAAATCAGATTTGTGTTAATTATGGATATTATGAACTTTAATGCCGCATTTCAAGTTAAAAAAATTGAAATCGTTCAATTTTTACTTTTTAAAATCCACAGAACCCAGTTCATGAATAATAAACATTTTAACATACGAAAGCAAAACTAGTATAGTCTCATACATGTAAATGTACAAAAAGCACATTTACTGAGATTCAATAAAATCAGACATAAATATGCATTTTTATTTTATAATTGTGTACATTACCATAGTCAATTAGCTATGTTCTAAAACTTTTTCATCAGTTTTCATTTTTGTAAGTCACCTTAATTCTATGCTGCTGGAGTGAAAGACTACATACACTTCCTACATTTTGAAAGAAATGAGAAATTACCTTGAATTTCGGGTGGGGGAGGAACTCCATTTAAATAATGAAAAAACAAAGCAGAACACTTCAGGAAAGGCATGATTCCAGCTCTGACACTCCTCCACAGATGCCAGCCGGAGGATATTTCTTTCAAGGCACTAAAAAGAGAAAAACGGTAATAGAAAAGATCATTCTACTTTTATAGCACAATGTGGAAAAACACAGCTGCTATTTGGAACTGATGGCGCCTACAGGCTTAAAAGGAATGAGTAGCCCTGACTATTAAAGGATGTCAGGAATAAATGTGCTATAGCTTCCAATGCTATTATTAAAATTTATAAAAGTAATATTAAAAGAGAAAATTTGGAAAGTAAAAAATATCTATCCACTATTCTAGAATCTATTATCAGCAGGTATTATTCTGACAAATTGTTTTCACACTAATCTGTCTTACAGAGTCGTAACTGTAACATATACGATTTTAAATGGTTTTCAGAACATCATAAACCATAATTTTTATTGAAATTTTAATATTCTGGAACACATCAATCATAACTGACACCAAATTACTCCCCTAAAAGCAAGCACTTAGATTGCTTTAAATTTTTTGCTAATATAAATAATATCACAGTATACATCTTTATGTCTATAGGTTTTTCTATGTTGGATTATTTTATTTGTATGTATTCTCAGAAAAGGAATAACTTAGTTAAAAACAAACATTATAGTTCAGATCGTCTGAGCAAAAGAAGGGTTCCTTGGCCAAATAAATGTGGGACTGCATATTATTCCTTTCTCAGAGATCTGCAGTGTCTCAGAGATTTGCAATCAAGTTAGTACAGATACACTCCCAGCTTCTTTTTAAAACATGTCAATAAGCAGCAATTTCCCTTATTTAACAAATGAATATCCTGTAAAGATTATGATCCCACCTTCCTGTACACTGGCGAAGTGTTTTATACAATGCAAGAACTGCTAATTCTTCTTCACCAGCAGGAGTTTCTTGATCCATGCCATTCTCTTCTGAAAGAGAAAGAAATATTAGTATTCTGTATGTGCCTAGTAAATGGATCGATGACCACATCATTTAAGCACTCAAATATATTCATATGCTCAAACACAGTATGAAAATACTCCCACAAAACACACAGAAATGGGAGTTCCCTGATGGTGTAGTGGCTTAAGGCTTTGGCGCTGGCACTGTCAGCACTGCGGCCTGGGTTCGATTCCCAGTCAGGGAGCTACCCACATACCAAAATGCAAAAACAAAACAAAACAAAACACACAGAACTCTAATTCTGCAGGTGTGAGCACAGTATTGATCTCTATCATAAGAAGCCTGTAGGCTTTGGAAGAGGGAAGACAATGTGCTGATTCAGGGTGCCAGGTAGAACGCTGTGAGCAAAATCAGCTAAATGTACAGTCTATGGCACTCAAATATTACTAAATTTATGAAATAAAAGTAAGGAAAAACACACTGCTAAGGGTTTTAACAGAATTTGTTTTAAAACTTGTCACATGAGGATAAAGAGAAAAAACAAGTAGCTTAATTATAATATATGTCATTCTCATCCAAGCACCCTTTCCTTTAATACTTTCTTTTAACTGAAAAATCTCAAGCAGTTCCTTCAAGATGACAAAAAGGAGTTACCTGTACATGAGGTAAGTAAGATCTGTATGATGTGTGCCATAGTGACGAGATGGAAAATGTGAAGGTCTCCAGTGCCAAGGCTGATCCCCGAAAAATCCTGACATTGCAACGCAGGGAAAGCGAGCACCAAGCTCACCTAGACACCAAACAAAGAGTGTCACACAGATCGCCTTTCCTTTCACACCAAAACCCATTTCCCTTTTCCTGATATGAACCTCTTGGGAGCTCAGTCCTTCCCTTTAATAAATCTTTGTTCTTAAAGGGTATACACATTACAAATTCCACTAAGATTGGCTAAAGAGCTAAAGGGGTCTTGATGGGCACTATCATTTCATTTATTCAGTGATTCCCCTATACACAGTCTATTGTTCATACAGCTGAAATCTTTCTAGGAAGGTGAATGGTGGAGAATGCATGGCTTTTGTATTTATAAGGATCTAGATATGAACCCCAGGATCCTCTTAGGAGCTTTTTAGACAAGTTAACACCTCTGAGTTTCAGTTCCTCTGTTGGTAAACTAGAGATAGGTTATATCGGTTTTTAATACTTCTGTAGTAAGGATGTAAGGACTAAACAGGAATATGTGAAAAAAGTAAGGTACACAATAAATGCTAGTTCTCTTATTAGCCTCCTGCTGCCTGCACGATGAGTTTTCAGAGGAACAATGGGAATAATACCAATGGCTAACACTTACCGGGGACACAATGCCCTAAGAAGCTCTTTTATTCCACTGATTCTGACACAATTATAGCTATTAACCATCATAAAGACACAGAATCTGAATCCTAGAGATTAAGGGGACAGCACTTGGGGTTGCTGTGTATAATGTTGCACTCACTGTTCTGAGTAAGGGAACCCAGTTGAGGTGGGGTTGAATTTGAGCTACCCACTGCCTGGCCAGTGGTATGTCCTAGCATCAGACTACACAGAAGATACACCTTTCCCTAAATCACACAAGGAGCTATTTATTGCTAAGTAGTATGACCATAAACAGGGCTGTGTCTGCCTAAAAGCACTGTGTGGGTCAGCAGTAGCCCTTGTATTACTAGTGTTATTTTTACTTCTTTGTAGGCAAAAAGCATAGAGCCACAAAGCAGGCTCCTCAGAGAATTACTCAAAAGTGGAAAGAATAATAGATGACAACCCCCCTGTCTGTCTCTACACTATTTACCACATCCAAACGTTCTATAGTATGATAAAGAAAATTTCAGACTCAAATGATAAGATACTCACTAATAAATGAAACATGTCGATATCTAATATGCATGGAAGGTCTCCATGATTGTCATCAGGCACCAATGCTAAATATTTAAAGAAAAAAATACATCAGCAAATTTCATATGCCAACATAAGTATTATTTTAAAAAATGCATATAACCTAGTTTAAATTTTTTTGTAAGATACATATGAATTCATAAGCTAGAACTTGTACGTAAGACAAAAAGTATTACCAAAATATTTCTCTCATAATGGAGAAGTCATACCACTAAAAACAAAATTACAGAAGATAAGAAATTAATATATATGGTACAATGTATTAATACTCACATGCAAAAAGTTTACAAAAATGTTCTTGCACCACTGAAAATAACACCACTGTCCAATGTGCTGCAGCGAATCTTGTTAGTGACCTAAGACAGTCATCCTAAAATAAATTAACACAATGGACAAAGATTGAGACAATTAACAAAGAGGCCAGCATATAATAAAGTAGTTCTCTTTTTTTATGAATGCTAGTTCAAAGCACAGCTAGTTAAGCAAAGCCAGACGCACAATGAAATCTCTCCTGATGGTATGGAACTGATTCGATGATATCTGTAATGCCATATCTCTAACAATAGAAAGAATGGGATGGAAAATCTCTTAATTGTATACTGAATTAAACCAAAGATATCTCCTTGTCACCATGGGGCTGGTTCTTCATGAAAAAGAAAAGGATACATGCATCCAGACAGACATCAAACAGAAGACTCCCAAGAATGTAATGTACTATTATAAAGACATACTCCAACTACATGTAAATATGAATTATAATCAAATATAAACATGTTAAAGAAAAGACAGATGAGTAATAAGTTTTGTCTTCCTGTTTAATGCTCTATTTTCCAAATTTTTCTATAATGTTATTTGGTTCAATAGATTTAAGAACCCACTACAGACAGGACAGTCTTGGTTTTGAAGATCTTGAAATGAAAACTCACCCCTCTACACACTCCTGCTCTCAAGGAAATTACAGCCTTGGGGGTGGGAAGGGAAAGAAAAGGGAGGGGGAGGCAACTGAGGGAGGCAGTACCACAGATAAGGGATATTCCAATAATAGAACTAGGCTCAGACTTTTCCCAGGTAAAGCAAAGCTTGAAGAGCATCTTAGATAAGAGGAGTCTACTTTAGAGTACGCTAGTAGTAAGGCCTGGGGACTAGCATTTGGGGACCAGCAAATGATTCTGCAAACCTGGACCATGGTTGTGTGGATTGGCAGGTGATAATGGAGAAAGGCTAAAAAGTTTAATAATAGATATACATCAGGGTGACTTCTAGATGAAACTCTCTGATAATTTATTAGAAAACAGTGAGACTCGGTATAGATTGCTATGTAATCTAGGCAAGAAATGATATGGGGCTGAAGCAAACAAACAGCAGTAGAAATAGAAGGAATGGGAAAAATATGCAGGCCAGGAATTGAACAAACTCTGCTGACCAACTGGATATGAACATTCAGACCAAATGATGCATCCAATAGGACTTTTGCATTTCTAGCTTGGTCACTTGGATAGACAGTGATGACATTAACTAAGAAAGGCAATATAGTGAGAAAAACGATTTGGCTTGCTCAATTTGAGGTGCTTCTAGGAAATCCAGGTGAAAAATATGAAGCAGGCAGTGCGATAACAGATCAGGTTTGGAGATAATACAACTGGAAATCATTTGGATATAATTGAAATCAGAGGTGTTGACAGGGCCTACCAGGGATGAGTATCAGATGACTGAGGGTCATGGGATGAACTCTGGGGGTTGAAAACATTTAACCTCTTTTATGAACATAGATGTAAAAATCTTAGATAAAATATTAGCAAGTCAAATAAAATTATATATAAAAATCCTATTAACAGAACAGATATAGAAGACTCAACAGTGTGCTGAAGAGATAGTGTGAAGTATATAGAATCAAGAAAACATATAAGAACAGCTTTAAATACTAGACAAAATAAGCTCTATTTTATACATTTGTGATTGCCTTTTCAATAATCAACATACTTATCAAATCTTATTTACTGTAGCAAAAAATACCAGTTAACACTGATAGCTGTATCTGTGCTACCCTAACAGAATCAAGCCTAATGTGAACTGTCTGATTTACTAAAAAAATACATTCCAGGCCAGTTTTAACACCAGGATCTACTCCTAGAAGTTCCAATTTAGTAAATCCAAAGTGGCCCAGGGTATCTACATACATATATAAGAAGTTCCAAAGATTTTAATTCACAATCCCTAGCCAGGAACTTCTGATACAGGCTCTATATTCCTCACATCATAAAAAGGGTTCTGAGACTCAAGGTGTCTGCAATGAAAATAAAAGTTAGTAAACTAACTAGTTGTTAGGCAACCACGCTGAACTGTATTTTCTATACAGGCATGCCTTGTTTTGTTTTCAAAAAAAATTTTTATGGAGACTAACACTGTTTTGGGGGTCCAAAGAGCCTTCCCACATAAAGTGGCAACTCTTCCATGCTCAAATAAACCCCTGCAAAGGCTGTTATTTAAAAAATATTCTTTTGTTTTGCTTTAAATGGCATTTATTTTTATTAAAAAAGTAAGGAATTCCCACCCCCAACTCCTCTCCCCTTTGGCAACTATCTCTGTATCTATGGGTCTGTTTCTGTTTTGTTTTGTTTCTTCATTTGCTTTGTTTATTAGATTTCACATAAAAGTAAAATCACATGGTGTTCGTCTTTCTCTGACTTATTTCACTTAGCATACCCTCTAGGTCCATCCATGTTGTTGCAAATGGCAAGATTTCATTCTTTTTCTTACTGCTAAATAGTATTCCATTGTGTGTTTGTATATTTATGTGTGTGTATCAATCACATCTTCTTTATCCATTCATCTAATGATAGATGTCTAGGTTGCTTCCGTATCTCGGCTAATTACTAGTAACCTGGCAATGAACATAGAGGTGCATATATCTTTTAAAATTAGTGCTTTTGTTTTCTTCAGATAAATACCCAGAATTGGAATTGCTGGATTACATGGCAGCTCTAGTTTCAATTTTTTGAGGACCCTCCATACTGGCTGCACTGATTTACATTCCTACCAAGAGTATGCAAGGGTTCCCTTTCCTCCAAATGTTCCTGAACACTTTTTATTGATTTTTTTTTTATGACTGTCGTTCTGACAGCTGTGAAGCGGTTACCCCATTGTGGTTTTAATTTGCATTTCCCTGATGATTAGTAATGCTGAATATCTTCTCAGGTGTCTGTTGGCCTTCTATATGTCCTTTTTGGAGAAATGACTATTTATGCCCTCTGTCCATTTTTAAATTGAATTATTTGGTTTTTTGGTGGTAAGATGTATGAGTTCCTATGTATTTTGGAATATTAACCTCTTACCTAATACATTGTTTGTGAATATCTTCTGTCATTTAATAGGCTGTTTTCTCATTTTGTTGATGTCTTCCTTCCTTGTCCAAAACCTTTTAAGTTTGATGTAATTCCATATTACACACACACACACACACACACACACACTTTTGTTGCCCTTCCCCGTGGAGATACAGCCAGAAAGATATTCCTAAGAGCAATGTCAGAGACTTTACTGACTATGTCTTCTTCAAGGAGTTTTATGGTTTTAGGTCAGGCATACATTTTATTGTGATTCACTTTATTGCACTTTGCAGACACCATGTTTTTTTTCAAACTGAAGTTTTGTGGCAACTTTGCATTGAGCAAGTTTTCTGGCACCATTTTTCCAACGGCATTTGCTTACGTCCTGTCTTGCCACATAATTCTTGCAATATTGCTTTTTCATTATTGTTATATTTATTATGATAATTTGTGATCAGTGATCTTTGATGTTGTTACTATTATACCTGTTTTGGGGTGCTACCAACTGTGCCCATATAAGACAGTGAACTTAACTGATAAATACTGTGTGTGTTCTAACTGTTCCACTGACCAGTCGTTTCCCCATCTCTTTCCCTTTCCTTGGGTCTCCATATTCTCTGAGAAACAACAATTGAAATTAGGCCAATTAATAACCCTTCACTGGCCTCTAAGTGTTTAAGAGTCAACTGAAGTGGCAAACTTCATTGCTGTCATATTTTAAGAAACTGCCACAGCCATCAATATTGAGTCAATACTCCACCAGCAAAAATATTACGACTCACTGAAGTCCCAGATGATGGTTAGCATTTTTTAGCAATGTGTATTTTTTACTTAAAGTATATACATTTTTTAGACATAATGTTACTGCACAACTTAATAGTTTACCATATAGTGTTAACATAACCTTTATATGCACTGGGAAACCAAAAAATTCATGTGACTCACTTTATTGGCATATTTGCTTTTATTATGATGGTCTGGAACCAAATCTAAAATACCTCCAAGGTGTACTGATTTTTGTTTCTTGGTTAGGCTTTTACGTCAGTGGTTCTCAATCCTGGCTCCTGGAATACTTTAAAAAAATGTTAATGCTTGGAGCCCATCTCCAAAGACTGATTTACCTGACCCATTGTAGGGCCAAGTCATATTCTAAAAGTTCCCCAGGTGATTCTACATAAATAAAATTACATGATTTTACTGTTAAGTGCAATTTTATGAGTATAAGCTTGAACATAAGGTAGGTCTGACACTAGCTGCACAGTAAAAACTAGCAAGCTTTGTATATCCCGTACTCATTTTGCTAGGCATTAAAATGTACTGTTTTGACATTAATTTGATGTTGCTTACAAGGTAGTGAAATGTGGTAGAGGGTGTGTTCTGCTTTATATTTTCAATTACAGCATTAAAAATTGAAGAACAAGCATCTGTTTTTTTCCATCTTTTCATGTGTTTAACCATGAGAAATTAAATCACAAATATAATTTCTTCAATATCTTTACAGAAAATGAGTTTTACTATGAAAAGAGTGAAGCTATGCTTAAATAACCAATTCAAATTCTTAAGATTTAAAAAAGCAAAAACACCAAATTTCCATACTACCATTCTATGAATTGAGTAAACTGGTAACTTACCAGTCTGCAAGGCAAAGGTCCAAACAATGGTTTATCTTCATCACTTAAAATTCTTTCTGCAGATTAAAAATGGTTAAAATGGTAAATTTAGTTATATATATTTTATCACAGTTCAAAAAAGTTAAAAATTCTTTCTGCAGAAAGTACAGTATCGTCAGGTTTTGAAACTTAAACTGATTTCATAAGAATTAACTTTGGATGAAAAGTAAAAATGAAAACACATTCTCTTAACTGACAAGAAGCTATAAGTACCACCAAAATAAGTCATCTGTTGCTGTAGTTAATTTATAAACTGTCAATCCAGTATTTTGTCAGTATACTACATTTCCTACTTCAAAGTCTTTATATTATTTCTTTATATTGTTGCCCACTTTCAGGGTTGCCCAGAAAAAAATCCAGCCATAAAGGCCTCTATTTTTCATATCACATGGCTGGATACTTTCTGACAGCCTTTATAAACATCTAATTTAAATACAGACTTCTACACATAATTCGAGTCAATGTATGCTTGTGACTTAAAGAAGGATACAACTTTAAATCTCTTACCAATGCTTTGGATGGTGTATGCACAACTACCCCAACACATTATGGGCACACGGGGATCCTCTTCATTGGGATTAACCTTTAGGCCCACTTTGTAAGTAGCAGTTCCAAATGTTGTTAGCATTTCTTTTATGCTATCAGAATAAGGGTTCCTGAGGGGAATATGTATAGTATAGGATTAGCTCAAAACAAATCAAATGGTTCAGTTTCTTAACAGCTATTTGCTATGTTGGAACTGAACCAATTAAACTACCTAAAGATGGTTTTATGCAAAGGAGAAATTAAAAACAGGCAAACTCTCTCTGCCTAAGAGGAGTCATGCTCCACTGTCTTGGCAGAGGTGAGGCACAGGGCTGAAAAGAAGGTATTAGGTAAAAATCTGCATATTGAACTGTGAGACCCTTGACCTCTTTCTCCATCTTGAGAACACTGGCAATATATATTCACTGTCATAGATGTTAGTACTTCCAGTGAGGAATCCCAAGTAAAAGACTGGGATTTACTGTGAGGTTCACAGGTCAGCATGCTCTAATCTGCCTACCACGTATCTAACGAGTTCCTTGGAGACTTCTTGAATGGTCACCCAAAGAAAATAAACATTAAAGGAAATAAGAAGACATCAAAGAGATAAAACAAACAAGCAGAAAAAAAGAACATAGGAAAAACAAAGACAGTGTAGAAAGCAGAAAACTTGTAAGAGGATCAGTCCAACAGGGCCAACAAGCCAGCTAACAGTAGGAATACTTCAAAGAACAGAACAGAACCAACAAGAGGAGAAAATTATCTAAGAAACAACATAATTCTTAGAACTGAAGGATTTGAATCTTCATATTTAAAGAGTATACTGAAGATGTTGTGAAATGAATGAAGATTCACATGCCAAGAAATATCACCGAGGGGTTTTATAACACTAGGGACTTAAGAGAAGATCCCAACAGCTTCCAGAAGTAATAAAGTTACAAAGGCACAGGAATAAGAATGGCATTAATTTCTCAGTGGATGCCAAAAGTTAATAAACTAACAATGCCTTCAAAATCCAGATGAAAAATTACTTCTTAAGCTGTAATTCTATATCCAAGCTATCAACCAAGCATATGGATACAATAAACGTATTAATTTCCAGACACTCTTAGGAACCTGCTGAAGGATCCTACCTATATAAAAAGAGGAAGTAAATTAAGAAAAGTGGAAAACATGACATCCAGAAAAATAAGTGGAACATGGCCAGGGGAAGTCTCAAAGTAACAGCT
This sequence comes from Lyroderma lyra, assembly GCA_004026885.1. Taxonomy (NCBI): domain Eukaryota; kingdom Metazoa; phylum Chordata; class Mammalia; order Chiroptera; family Megadermatidae; genus Lyroderma; species Lyroderma lyra. Next base: position 397,462 of record PVJL010000346.1, on the reverse strand, counting down.
GTGCCCTGTCCTGACTGGTGTGGGACGACAGAGGCTGTGGGAGGAGGGTTCCAGAACAGAAGATCATCTGATGGGTCTGAGCACTTAGAAAATCTATTGCTAAGCATGTGAAAGATCTATTGCAGCAGTTAAGGGGAAAAGAAAAAAAGTAACAGATAAATAGAAAACCAAGTACATGAAAAAAAAAACAAGGTAATTATTAATCATAGGAAAGACAAAATTGCACAAGAAATAAAATTATAACGCACAACTTACATCAGTAGAAACAACTGTAATTCAAAAAGTGCCAAATGATTTAACCAAAAAATTTTAAAGTACTCTATTGGGAGACTGGTGAGGAGCAGTGGATAGGGCAGAGTAAGAGTTGAAACCTAAACTGCCAGTAAATCAATAGAAAGCTACTATTTAGAAATAGTAAATCAAGAGTCAACTAAACATTTTAACTAGAAATATGTAAGTAAGTAGCAGAAGAAACAAACAAAATGAGGAAAAATGGGGAAAAGAAAGGGAGAATGTGAAAGGTATAGGACTGATGCTTTGTCTATTTAACCTTTTCTCTACTATTTTTATTGAGTTGCTTAGTACATGCCAGATACAACTTCCAGGTGGTTTTACATGTGTTATGTCACTTTATCTTCACAGTCTTCTGAAGTAGATATTAGTATCCTCACTTTATAGATGAGGAGACTGAAGTACAGAGAAATCAAGCAATCTACACAGTTGCACAGCTAGTAAGCAGTATTGCTGTGAACTAAACCAAGCCATCTAGCTCTAGAAACTTATTCTACTTTATAACTAATTGGCTATGGGGTAAAAGAGGATGAAAATACTCTGGTTTTGATCCTGGGTTACTAAGAGGTTGGTGGGGCCATAAATAGAAATATGGAAGTCAGAAGGAAAATATAGGATTTGGCGGGGAAGCTGAGCAGTGGGATTTAGATGTATTGATGACTATTGTCAAGGAGAGGAAGATAAAGGGGCATATTAGGTAGTCAGGAACACAGACTAGGAGAGGCTGGTGAGAGCTAAACATGCCACATAGTTCTTAAGTTTTTATCAATATACTCACAATAAATATCATCATGTAATGCTTAAACCTCAGAATTTAAGATCAATATCCTTCACTATTTTGCTTACAAATCATATTCTTACTAAATGCTAACTTAGTTTTTCATTTCAAGTAGGCCAAACTTAAAAGGAATAAAATAATATACTTACTTTGGATGAAAATCAGGCCTAAACCCTTCAGGGAGCTGCAATTCATCCATATTTTCTGAATTCTTTGAAAAGGCAGTATCTATAGAAACAAGTATTTCATATTCAGTCTACAACATTTCTATGAATTTTAGCCATAAATTTCATTCTAAGTATAGGTCAAAGAAATTGGAGGAAAAAAAAAAAAAAAACCCAGGAAAAAATCCATTATTAAAACTGGCATAACATGCATTCAAAACATGAGAAATACTATTGCTCTGATTGACCAAGTTATCTTCTTCAGTCACCTCTGCTTTTCCTAATAGTATAGTCACTAGAACATAGCTAGGGAAGTTAGGAAGGAAAGAGTATGCTATTTTTGTTTTTATAAAAAACAATGATACAAATTACACTCAGATTATTTTCTCATAAGGTTGTAAATGCAGTACATGTCTTGAAACTTGGGAAGCCTTTGGTAATACCAACAATAAAGTGAGTTAGATCACTGAGAACTAAAGCTAGTTCTGCAATACTCAATTACATTCCCCCACCCCAAGAAGCTCTTCAGTAAAATGGCGGGGGGTAATGGGGCAATAAATGAGAAGTATTTATTATAAACTTTACACAATCCTGTGGGTTTTCAAGGAATATGAAGTAATGTAGTCAGGTAAAATTTAGTTAATTAAGACAAAGAAAATGAGAATAAGACAAATTTTAAAATGTGAGGTTTCACTTTAAAAATATTAAGTAATTCTTTCTGGAATCACATTTTCCAATAATCTCAGACTTTAGGGAAAAATGAAAGAGGATTATCAGAACTTACTAGGAATATTTTCTTCTTTCCTAAGAATCTGCAATGCTTTGATTTGCTGAGATATTGTTCTAATCCACTGAGTCAGATTTGGTTGGTCTGAAAAATTTAACCTGCTAGAAAAGATTATAGAGTGTTTAGTAATCTGTTGTGGTTGTTGCTTAATTTAAGATACAAAAAGATTCCTTAAATGATTATGGATGTAGTATTTTAAACACACGTTAAATATTTAAAAAAGAAATGGCAGGGGAAAAATTTGTTGCCTTAAAAAAAAGAATAGGTATTGGCAAATGGAAATGAAAATGTGTTTGTCACTATGATGCTCAACATTGTCAAAAATTTCACTTTTTTAAAGCACTGTAATTTGCTGGTATGTCTTAAATATTAAAATCACCACAGCAATAATATTTATTGATTATTATGTGAAAAGCACTTTGTAAAGCACTTAACAGTATTAGATTTAATCCTCAAAATATTCAGATTCAACAGGTTATATTATTGTCTCCATTTTACAGATGAGGAAACTAAGGCCATATAATGGACAGATCTGGCACTGAAATCCAGACTCTAAAAACCTGTTGTTTTTCATGAATATGTCTTAATTGGCTTTCATGGAAAAAAATACAAAACCTGAACCAAAAAAATGACAGGTGACAGCCAACAAAGGTGATTTTTTTTCTTTTAATGCAGTGAATCCTTAATCTAACAATGATTAATTTATCAGTTCAAATGCATATGTAAGTCAGTACCACATTCATTTGTGATAAAAAAGTACAAGCTTATACTCAAATCAAACTGCATTTTAAGGACATTCTGTAGTAGCATAAATGAAGACACCATAGTCTGAACCCCTAAAACTGAAGAGAAAAAAACAACTAACTTCGCTTTGAATCCAAATAGTAGCACAGAAATTAATGGATGATTTATATTTATAAAACTTAAATGAGTATCTGTACATGTAAGATAGATACAATAATTCTAAACTGAGAAATGAAAATCAGATTTGAACAGTAGACAGTATCAAATTCATATGTGAAATTACTATGTCCAATACTCCTGTTAACTAAAAGCACCCTAAAAATTATAAAATGACTAAACTTTTTCCCATTTTAAATATACCAACAGATTTTCATTTTCTGGGCCCAATTCCTCAAGCTATCGTCAGCCAGTAATTTACAAAAAAATTTTATTTAATTATTAAATATTCAAATAAAGTCAGTTTAAAATTTCCTTCTTTCCCCTATCAATTTACTGAGCAGCTCTTGAAAAGTATGAGCGAGATATTTAAAGTAGGGTTCCAGAAAAAAAGAAAAGTTTCATGAATACAAAGGAATTATGTATCTTCTATGCTATTTATGGATGACCAAGAAACTGTTAAATTTTAGCCCATTCCTTTCTAAAAACCAAAGTCATATTTTACAGGTTTGCTAGAAGAAATAACTAAATAAAGTTTGAAAAGTATCTGGAAAACATTATGCAATTAATTACCTAGAGGGATTTCCCTTCCTCTGGTTTATTACCTCATTATTTTTAGAAGAAACTACTACTTTGATATTAAGATTTCATGAACCAAAACTTACTTGTTAAAAATATTTCTTGGAGGAAGCAGCAGAGGAATAACAGTATTACTCAAGCATTCACAAAGGGGACAAAGGAATTCTCCATTTTCTACGTCATAGCTTGTATGTAAGCGTAATCTCTGTTGCCTTCGCTGTTCTTTAGCTTGAACGGAATCAAAATACCTTTACAATCAGAGAACATGAGGTATCAAAAACAAGGGTAATTTTTTGCAATGAGAGCCACAAGCTTCAACATTTTAAATAATTTTGTTTCCATAAATCCAAAAATTAAAACCTTAAAATGAACTGAATTATTTTTAATATTGGTGCTTTAATTTTTGAGTTGCTTTAATTATTAAAAGGGAATCTAAGAGTTCTAAAACAGGAAAGTCAAAATAAGACTGCTTTGCAACAAGCATTCACGAAGCAGGAAATTTCTTAGTTCCAGTGCTGTCTGGTCACATTCCCAGGATTTGTGGCTACTTGCTAGAGGACGTTCATAACTCAATGAGCACAGTGCTAGAATACCAGTATTGATTTGTTGATTTTACAGAAGCATAGAAATCACCAAAGTTGAACAACTTGTGAGATTATACCAATTTAGCTCAGGAAGCCATGACAATCTCAGGAAGTAACAAGGCAAGTACTAACACCTCTGAAAGACATTCTTCTAGGGTTTATCTCACATTACCAATTTTTTTTTCTTCGTCCAGTTTTTTAGCCAATATAGCTCCCTGCATTAAAAAATATATTTGATACACTATGAAATTTCTGTCACTCCTATACATGTATGACAAAGTAAGTCAAACTCAATTGTTATTTTATTAGGTAGTGATACAGAGTTTTTCCTTCAACATATTTGTTTTTTTCTCCCTTTTTCTAGAATGCAATTTCGTTTATATAAACATTCAATTTTGAGTGTTCAGATAAGGTTCTTTTAACTAATACAAAGAATATAAGTTACCTTTGCCAACAATGGGCATGCATAATGTGTCCACAGCTACCAGTGTGTGTCCCGCAAGACAGGTTAGGGTGCATGAATAATGGATCGTATTTGTCTGCATTATAAAACAAATAAAACAAAAAAAACCAAACATTTAATTTTCTTATAATAAATGTACAACATTAAACTGTGAAATCCTTGACAAGGGTTTGTAAACTTGAAATGAAATGCTAGTTTATTCCTTTCCTTTGAGATACACAATTTATGTAAGACCTGGATTATTTAGAAAGTAGGACCCGCTTCCATCACCCTGAATAAAATATCCTTGAATTTTTAACTGAAGTTGGAATTCAGTATTTAACTACATCTCATTGTTTGAATATTTCACACTTTCAGGGCGCTAAGAGATGCCTGTTCCCTCCAAAAGCCCTGAGCTCAGTAAAAGGGACATTCTCCTTAGGGCTGTCTTTAAAGCCTTCAGGGAAGCTGAGTCACAAAGCTGACCTCTAACGAAAAAAGATTTTTTGGTAGTAATGAGGTGCTCCCTAGAGGAGATTCTGCCTAATGACACACATGCAGAGAATAAAAATTACCACTGTACAAGAGTCAGCCAAAGTGGCAGCAAAATACCTAGACAGCAGCCCAGATCAGTGTGGGCAGGGTGGGGGTAAAGGGCAAATCAGACAGTCTTCTGTCCTGGTGCTGTTTATATTCAAAGGAGATGAAAATTGAAGAAAACCTTAAGAGGGGTGCCTGGTTTCTTCTGGAATTTTCTGAGTTCTCTGTATAAATTAGTATAATGTTAGAAATCCCATTAACATTCTAGAAAAAATTACCCAAGTTTCAATTTGCTTTGTATTATAAAACAGTGAAAATGTCACAGCATAAAGAAAATCTGCTTATAGTCAGCCAAAGTTTTTTCTTCATGAAATAACAAAGTAAACTTGGAAACTTTACCTTTGGCTTGAAATGAAATTTATAAACCACCTCGTCTAAATGATCACTTTTAAGATGAAGGAGACCAACCTTTTGTAACTAGGTACTTGACAGTCACACGGTGTAGGCTTTACTTACAGAGAAAAGGCTATCTCATCAGTGAGTTTTCAAACTTTCTTTCAATACTACAGTGTGACAGGCAGTCCCTAAATAAGCGCTTTGGATATTTCTAAGTCACAGTTCCTACTTTCAAGAAGTTTACTGGTATTCTGGATGTTCATCAATGGATGAATGGATAAAGAAGTGGTACATATATAGAGTGGAATATTATTTGGCCAGAAAAGAGAATGAAATCTTGCCAGAGGCAACAACATGGATGGATGTAGAGGGTGTTGTGCTGAGTGGAGTAAGTCAAACAGAGAAACACAAATGCCATATGATTTCATTTATACGTGGAATCTAAAGAACAAAATAAATGAAAAACAACAACAAAAAATAAAAACGTTTACTGGTATTGTTGAGGCATATGCACATAAAAAGAAGTCTAAGGGTAGAGACATAAAAGTGCCTGTGGTAGACCTAATAATGTGCAGCCTAGATGCCCCTGTAGGAATGGACGATTTATTCCCTCAACAGTTGGAAGAAGGCACTCAGCTCTTTAAGGGATGAATACTTTGCTCAAAGTCACACCTCTGGGGGATCCTCTCTGCAACATTATCACTACTCTAAATCAGAATTTGGCTCAAGGACTGCTTCTTACATAGGTTACTCACACAACTGTTCTCAAGAGATTATACTTTGGATCTATCTATGACACAAGGTAATTACTATCATTATTTTAGTGTGTCAATTAATTGTAAGTAGTTTACAAGTGCTGAAGAATGGGAAAGATTAAGCACCAAAGTATGTTAATGTTGTATCACAAAGAAAAGATTTCCTGTGAATCTGCTATTTACCAGCTGTGTAATTCCTGCCTGAGTTACCTCCATGCCTATGGTATTATTTAATAAAATTTCTGTGTAACACCACCCACACTAAGTGGCAATTAGTATTAACAGGGAAGAGAGGATCTAGCTATGGCTTACCTGGATCCTGAATACTTTTACTTCTGTTTTTTGATAATACAGTTGATCTTTGAACAAATGCTGCCAAGACCATTGCCCTGCTGTCCCCCTTCACCTCTTGTTCCTCTTGACACAATATACAGGTAACAAATTGTCTTTGTTTAGGGACCTGAGTTTGTGCTGGGCCCAATGCTGTAAGTGTCATATCTGAAATCATAGGGCTGCAATAAAAGGTTATGAGCATAATTAATGAACCTAAGAACTTTCTATATAATCATAAAACAGTAGACTCCAAGTATGCACATATAGGGGCCAGACAATTAATTTCATGAACTCATTCTAGAAAAAGTGCTACATACTTCATTGCTGACTATGACTATGGTCACCTTCGAAGTACTCTCCTTGGGAAGCTATGCACTAACGTCAGCACCTAGTGCCCCTTCAAAGCAATTTTGGGATTCTTTTATTGGAATGGCCATCAGAGCTGTTGTTATACCTAAAAACCTAACAATTAAGTTTGCAAACTTGCCACCACGCACTTACATTGGCAGTACTGTACAAACAACTCGGTAAGGTGTCATAACCTTGGCAAGGTTATGATGACAGCTGTGAAGGCCATTCCAGAAGAGTTCCAAAATTACTTTGAAGGGCGGACTAGGTGCTGGCGTTGGTGCAAGCCCAAGGGGAGTACTTCGAAGGTCACCATAGTGATGATATTCAGTAATGAGGTATGTAGCATTTTATTTAGGATGAGTTTGCAAAATTAACTGTCCAATCTTGTACTCAACACATATGGTTTTAATGATTTAAATTGTCAGAAGTCTTTCATATGTATCAAATCCTCTCCTTTAATCCTTATAGCAATCCAATATGCAACACAGAAGCCAGACTGAGTTAACTAAGCCCAGTATACTAATTTTTTTATAAATGTCAAGTGTCTTCTATATATCATATCATTTTAAGTATACACACACTCATAAACATATACTAATAAACTCAGATTTCTAAGATTAAGTCCTCTAACTGGAGGACACAAAATTTACCTACCAAGTGTTCTTTTCCAGTTGAGAATCAATGATTACAAGATTAAAATTTTTTTACTATATGTATTTCTTTTACCTATTATCAAGAGCAGCAGAGGAAGAGACATCCAGTTCTAATGTCTGCTGAAAGTATTCTCTGTTCTCATCAATAAAGTGCCGTTGCATCTCAGACATCTGGGCCATGATCTTTTCTCTGCGGATTCTGGCAATCTCAGCTTTTCTCTTCCTCTCAGCTTTGTCTTTGTCTCCTGAACTCTGAAATTATGCTTCATTTAATTAGACCATTAGATAGATACTAACTGCACATTTTTTTCACAACGCAGAAATATCTTTTGTAAATACTAATTAAGGGAGTTCCCTGATGGTGTAGTGGCTTAAGGCTTCAGCGGTGGTGCTGTCAGTGCTGTGGCCTGGGTTCGATTCCCAAACAGGGAGCTACCCACATACCAAAAAGCAAAAACAAACAAACAAACAAAAAACAAACAAACAAAAAAAACCCCACTAATTAAAAACTACTGCACAATCTCACTTATCTAAATAACATTTTTTAAAAAATGTTTTGTACAATGCATTTTATTATGTGTTTGGGTTTTTTTTGTTTGTTTGTGGGTAGTTCCCTGGCTGGGAATCGAACCCAGGCCGCAGCGTTGACAGCGCCAGTGCCGAAGCCTTAAGCCACTACACCACCAGGGAACTCCCTAAAAGATTTCTTAATCAACCTAACATATTTTAAAAAAAAAGTAGACCAAAAAATTGCTACAACTAATAAAGATAAATGGCACATTTGCTGGAATTTATTTTTATAAATAATATGAACTATTAACTTATTGCAGATAAATTTAAATACTGAACTTGCTATAATTTTTCAATATTATCCCACTTTAGTTCTTATACCTCTTCTGTTATAATGCCTTCTGTCTCTGCTGCAGGACTGGTGGATGAACGCTCCCTCATTTTCTTAATAGCATTAAAAGTCTACAAAAAAATAAGTATCAGTTATTCCAAAGTTATAAAACCTTATCAAAATTTAAAGATAAATATTTAGTATTTCTCACAAAAAGCAAGAGTGATGCAGGAAATTTTACCTTTAATATCCACCTAATCATATCTTTGTGGACTTCTAGGTAGGGAGCATTTTGCAGTGTTTCCAGCATAGCTAGTATGCTAGGAGAGTTGTTTGGTGCTTCACCAGGTTCTAAGGTGGAAAAAAGAAAAGGCACAATAATTGCAGCTAACACTTCATAGTACTTGTTACTATGCACAAGAAGATGAATGAAGTTGCTTATAACATCATTTGCCCATCGTTTGATTACAGTTCTACTTAATTAGAAATTTTCAGTACTTTTTGAGAATGGTGACATATTTATACTTCACAAACAAGTAATTAACAACTAGAATGCTTTAATTATTCCTATACCAAATGATTATTTTAACACAGTGTCTAGAAAAATTAAATAAAAACCCAGATAAAAATTCTACCTGAGATATTACAAATCTAAGAAAAAGAATAAGGATTACAGGGGAATATTTATATATAAATACATCTATTTGCTTTGATCTTTTCTTTAATATAAATTTAAAGTCTCTTCCTCTATGAATTGTTTACTTGAGGAAAAGATATAAAAGTTGAGTCCAAAAAACAAAAAAGTTCATATTCTTAAAAGTACATTTAATCCAATTATTAGCTAATTTAGTTTTATAGTTGGAAATGTCCAATTACTGATTTTCTTGATTTAAGTGTTACCATTGTGGCAAACGTTTCTGTTTCCTAAGAGGTAAAGAGACTGAACTATGTGATCTTCAGTATTTTGATTGATTGATTCATTTATTTATGGTTAGTTCCCTGACTGGGAAGCGAACCCAGGCCGTGGCTATGAGAGTGCTGAAGCCTAGCAACTAGACCACCAGGGAACCCTCACTTCCACATTTAAAATTCTGTGGCTGGGAGCTCCCTGGTGGTATAGTGAGGGTTCGCGGCCTGGGTTCGATTCCCAGCCAGGGAACTACCCACATAAAAACAAAACAAAAACAAACAAACAAACAATAAAATTCTGTGGCTATGGATTAGAGATCTGACTCTAAATAGTACATTTTAATTATATAAAATATTTAAAGAGAAATACTGAGGAATACCCAGAAAAAATGATGGATGCATGGAAGGAAGGAAGGAAGGGAGGGAGGGAGAGAGGGAGAAAAAGTGAGAAAGAGCCTGATCATATAGTGATGAGTGAATAAAATACGGGAATTTTCTGTGTGGTTATCCTAAAGTAAAAGCACTGGTGATTTTAAAGAAAGGGCAAAAGACAAAATGTGATTTAATCCACAGAAAGAAATATGGGCAGAGAAAAGAGTAGGGAAAGGCTGGCACCCGTCCTCTTCCTCTCACTTAACTGGATGAGGGCAAAAAGGGACAACTAGAGATCTAGCAGCACCCAAGGATTAGGCTTCCCCACCTCCCAGTAGAATCTAGTATTCTCCGTCATTATTATTTAGGAAGAAATGGCACAGAACACAAAACTGAACAAAATTATACAAATAATCCTTTGCAATCAATGAATTCATAAACTCCTATTTTTACCACCATAAATTCATTTAAACACCTCAGCGAATGGCTGATTGTAGGTCTGGGGCAGGGAAAATATGAGCCTGGGACATTTTCTGTGCCAGAAGACAACTTGGTGCTCTAATAAATACTAACAGACTGGGTCAAAAGGACAAGGACACCAACCAGACTCCCACTGACCAAAACTCAGAGTTTGAGCATGAATAGAAATACTGATTACAGGTGAATATAAAACATTAAATAAATTAGAAACTCACAAGTAATATTAAAACAAAAAAAAAACTCTAAGCAAAATGATTCCCAGTTGCCACCATGGCAGGTAACTATTAGACCAACTGCCTATTCTGAAAATTATAAAGAAAAAGCTTCTCTTTAGAGGCAAAATAGTATGTCTAAAATAAATGGTTCAAAAACAGTGTGCAAATGTAAAAGCAAATATAGCAAAATACCAACTACTGAATTTAGGGGGTAGATATATGAATGTTTACTACACAGCTCTTTCAACTTGTTTATATGTTTGATATTTTTAATAATTTAATAATCTCCCTGGCCTTTAAAAAGTCACAGTACTTTACACAAAATGATCATCTAATAGTATATATACTTCCCAGCTGCAGATTTACCCTATTTTTTGAAAGCTGACTTTATTTTACTGTCTTCTCAATGTTGGGACTCACCTTGGAAACTTGTCTGTGTGATGGGCTGAGCAGATACCAGGGTAGTAGATTTCAGAGGTGGAGGCTGGTGGTAGGACATTTGTGGGCTGAACCACTTTTAGTACAGTAAGAATTTCTGGGTGAGGGCCAGAAGCCCTATTTTCTGTGTACAGCACAGGGCCATAGGATTTTAAGCAGTGTCTGAGTTCTTCAGTCAGTTTGCCTTTATGATAGTGATATACCTGTCTTCCTTCCTTGTGGGAAAGTGACACACCATGTCCCTAATTTGGAATCTGAGATGGTCCCCCGAACGAGTCTGGCCAAAAGTGATAGGTAAAGAGGGACAATGATTGGCAACTGAAGTTTTATGGCATACTGGGATGCCATAGACGTGGGAGAAAACAGCCACGCTTTAGTCAGTGTCGGTCACTGTGAAGTAACCAAGTGACAATGACTGCTTTTCTGTGCCTCTTAGTTCCAATGTTTTTGTTAAGATAATACCAACAATTTAAAGTGAAATCCTGACAGTATATTTTATGTTTTAAAAACTGTATCCTACAATTTATATGTATTATACCGATTTCAAACTAAAAACTTCTCATTAATTTTTCTGTTTATGAATTAAATTTATATTTTAAGTATGTTTAGGCTCTAGGTAATTTTCTAAAAATATGTCAGGATCTGATATAGTACATTTAATACACAACTGAATACATAGAGCCTCAGAAGCTTGGATTGACTATAATGTATGTAGAACCTGCATGATCAAACAAATCACTATTATCTTGAGTTAGTTTAGTAAAAAGCGTATACATACTTGATATCTTCTGAGTGAAGGTAAATGTTACTATATGCTCTTCCATTACATTCTCCAAATGCTGTTTTTCTTCTTGTAGTGCCATTCCAATTAAATGTAATACCTCAAATATAATATGTTTTGTAACTTTTAGTAAAACAAAAATCAAGCACATATTTTTATAAGAAATAACAAAAAGAATTCACTATTAAAAATACAAATCAAATTATCAAATACTAAGTGCAATAAAAATTCAAAGTACTAATTTTTATTAAATTTAAACTCTACAGTTCATTTTGTAGTAAAGAATTCTTATTAGCAAGGAAACATATTATAATTTGTATTTCAGCTAGGAAGAAACTTTAATTGAAAATTCTTAGGATAAGTTAAAATTATTACCAGACGTGACCAACAATTCATATATTATTTAATTTTCAGCATTATCCTTTCCCTATACTACAGGCTTAAATCTTCTAAGAAACAGAAATCTTCTAAGAATCAGTGACCAAATAACTAGAGCTGAAAGCATCTACTACATAATTATCTAGTCTCTAATACTACCTAGTAGTTTAATTTCTCTTTCTATGGACCAAAATTCTTAACTGTTTCAGAGACATCCTTTTATCTCTAATGCCAAATAATTTATAAAGATTCTCATAGTTCTTCAGTATATCTCAGAAAAAATTCCTTATGAGACTTCTAAGAAAACATACAACTACACTGAATCTATTTGCATTTTTATTGCTTTTACCCTGCCCTCCAATTTTTGAAGGAGATATGTGTGTGGTGTCTGTGTCTTTTACTACACATAAGGCTTCTGTGTTGTCAGGTTTGGAAAACTAGGTTAGCCTGAACGACATAAAGCAAATTAAGGTAAATACTGTTCACTCCTTTTTTTCTCATCATTTCCCACAAATCTTTTGCTCATATAACACTGATGGTCTCTAATATACCAGAGTTCCCATACTTCCACATTTTAAGTGTACCTATGTGTTTCTAAATGGGAGGGGGATGGTGTAAGTATACACATATGTTAGCCAATGAGATACCTGAGCCTGAGACAATGGTAAGAACAGTAGCTTTGGAGGCAGGCTATCGAGGAAGACTTGTGTACATTTGAATCCTGGCCTCACTATTTTGAAGCTACATTCCTTTAGGGAATCCCTCTAAGCCTAATGTCATTATCTTTAAAATGAAAAACAAACAAAAAACCCCGCTTCCCTTTAGACTTTTGAAGATTACAAATATTGAACCGGTCTAGCACAGAGTAGGTTAACTCTATAAATTAAATTACTATGTTACCTACTAGTTGAGTAACATGGACAAGTTAACTGAACCTCATTGAAATCTGACTTCCTTATCTATATAATGGGAAAATTGTATAATGCCTAGTAATTGAGTGAATTCAATGAGATAATTTAAGAATGACTTACATTAAGCTATAAAGTAAAACAAAAACAGGGTTCCAGACTTGCTGCTTACTAGCCATAGGACTGTAAGTCTCTTGAGTTTCACATTTTTTGGGGGTGGGGGTAGTTCCCTGGCTGGGAATCGAACCCAGGCTGTGGCGTTGAGAGCGCCAAAGCCTAGCCACTACACCACCAGGGAAGCCCCTCAATTTCTTTAATTGCAAAATATGAATATTGATGAACTCAAAGATTTCTTTAAAGAATTAAATGAAAATCGTATGTCAAAGATAACACATTATAAAAGTACCAGAGTACTGCATAAACAAAGACCTATTAGGACCAATCAACAAGAGGCAGATCAGTCAAAAGGACCAAGTTAATCACAATCAAGTGTAAAAATTCTGCCAGGCTCTTATTTTCATTGTCAGGCACAAAAGCAGCAACCATATACTATATTTCAAATTAAGGTAATACTGTATTTGTCCTAAGTTTTCTGTGTACAGATACTGACCAGAGTATTTTTGGCTTTTACTATAAAATATATAAATAAATAATAAATGTCTATAAACTTACCCTTTGCAGCATAGACTCAGACCAGGCATATCCATTATGCTCCACAGCCCACTGTAGTATTGTTCTCATGACGCACAACATGATATCTGACTGTAAAATATTAACCAGACTTGCAAACAGAGGGCAGAATGGAGGCAAAACTGGAGGTGGAAGTGCTGAAAATAAAGTTATTATTGATTTCTTTTGTAGAATATGCTTAAAAAACTATGCCTTTATTAGGTACTTTTGATAGTCTCACTCAACAAATAATCATTAACATACCTTAAAGCTATATTTTACCTTCACAACATCAGTCAAATGCATAAAAACAGCTGCATAAATAGCAGCAGCACAAAGGAAAGCCTTTCTTTTCCCTGGAAATATCTTATGATCAGAGATAAAATCATTAATGACACGCTACAGACTATTTCTATATTAGCATATCTATTAGTCCTTTGTCACTGGGAAAGCTTATATTCAAATCTTCTATTTCATCATGGATAAACATTCTAGTTAATAAAAAACAATGTTTAACAAGTAAAGGAGTCTGACATGAGATTTTTAGATTAAAAATACCTGTATCTTCCCTATTTTGTCTTTTCAATTTTCGTTGAGCTTCCTCTGCCTAATATAAAAAAGAAAGTAATTTGGACAGGGAATTAGTAATACTAAACAACTCAATATCCAAAACTACTGACATAAGTTTATCTTTGTCATCTTATCTTCTGATTTTAGAAGATTTTTATCCTTTGTTTTGGAGTTCCCCCAAACTGATACATCAAGGTTTATTACCCCCCAAACCCCTCAAATTGGTTTGTTCTTACTTTAAAATGCAGGGGAAATATGTATAACCACAAATCAAAAACTTATTAGGGTTGAGATTTATGATATACATCAAAAACTAAACAAAAGCTTCATGTTTAAGTTTGTTTAATGCCCTTTATTTAAAAAAAGTGTTTTAAGAGCAGATTGCTAAAAGGCAAAGTTTAACTAGATAAGAATAATTAGAAAAATTCCATATATTAGAAAAGCACAATGTTAAGTAGTAGCAATTCTGAAATGAGTATAAAATAAGCTGATTATAATACATATTGACAATTTGTATTCAAAAGTCAATAAAATACATACAGTTATATATAAGCGGGTATACATATTAATCACATAGATGTTATATATATGTATGCACAAAACATTGGGGAGAAAACCCAAAATGTACAGGTAATCTGTATTTTCTTCTTAGTATCTTTTTATACTTTCCAAATTTCCTATGATAAAAATGTATTCCCTTTCAATGTTTGAAAAGCAGTAAAAGTTGTTTAGAAAAAAAAAAAAAAAAATTAAAAAAAAACTGAAAACGCCCAACCCAAACATTCTCCAGTATCCTTTAAATTTTCCCAATTACCTTGGACTGCTCTGCCCTTGAAAAGTGATAGAAATACAAATTGAACTCTTTGGCACACTCTGGTTTCAGCTCATACATGCCTCGTCCTGTTAATCCAGGCTTTCTATGGAAAAAAAAAAAAAAGGTCCTTAAAATATTACTAGTCATACACTAATTCATGAGGCAGTCTTAGATAACAGAATAAGAAAGCAGAGCTCTCATATACTGCTGATGAGCATAAGCTGGTACTATTTCCGGTGGATGAATCTTACAATCTACATCCAGAAGTTTATATGCATGAATCCATTTTATCTAGCACGGTCCACACTTTGAGTTTGTCCTAACTGGACAAGTGACTGTGATGGTCAAGATAGTGGCACCAATTCAAAGTCTAACAGGGAATAGGTTACACATACTATGACATCTCCAAACAAATGAACACCATTAAAAGTGATATTTTGACATGTAATGATGTCTATGGTAAGTTATACTAAGTAGAAAAAAGCAGGTACGTTTTTAGGGTTTAAAGAATTTTTTCTATATATTTTTTCTATATCTTCTCTATGAGCATATATTCTCTTTATAATCAACAACAATGAAGACACTGCCATTGGGGTGGGGAGCAAAGTAAAAGCGGGATTAAGACACTGCCTCAACAACCTAGTTTACTGACTGGGCAACAACATGATAGATGTTAGAAAAGGCAACATTCAGAGGCCATCCCACAGTCTAGCAGGCACATTCAAAAGGAAACAAAGCAATTTTAAGAAAGCTCAATGGCTTTACTTAGCTCACTTGACCAGGTTAATTTTATTATTTGAAACTATCAGCTATGATCACCTATTCTGAATACAACGAAACTCTCATAAAGCTATTTAAATTGTGGAGTGCAAGTCTAGATAAAGTGAAAATCAATGAGAAATACACTTCAGAATTACATATTTCAAAATCTCTGTCACTCTCTAAAAGCAACAATTTCATTCTCAGTTCCATCGAAGGAAACACTGAAAAAAATCAATGTATAAAAAAACTTGGAATGTGAAAAAATAGAAAGTAAACTCACTTAAAATGGGCAACTGCTTCAATGACATTCTCCATACCAGTCTCCTTGTTCTCCTAAAAGTATAGGAAACAAGTAAGTGTGTTTCATGTTAATAATAATATCTGCTAGCACTCTGAGCACTGGGCTTTTTATCTCATTAATCCTCACACAGCAATCCTATGAAGCAGGTATACTATTATCCTGATATTTACAGATGGGGATTCTTTAGTGAACATAATGATTAATATTCAATTAAGTAAACTTCTAACAGTCATTCAGATTTATATAATTAAAAACATCACTGCTACAGAGAATCAAGTTGACAGCTTTCAAAAGGAATTAAATGAAAACACAAAGTACATGTAACATTGATGTTAAAAGGAATTCTGTAAATAAAGAATTCTCTGGTCAAAAATCTTTGGTAAATATAGTTGCTATCACTTTACACAAGGCATATATCACTTTTAAAATGTGGTTTTAAATTTCATTCTTCCTTAAAGTCTAACAAATGGGGATTCATTTCCTGCATTAAAAAGTACAAGCAATTTTTATTGTGACTAGATATTTAGTGCGATTAAGAAATTATTATTATTTTAGGTATGATAGTGGCATATGGATAGGTTTTCCTAAAAGCCCTTATCTTTTAGATAAATTCCTCAATCTTGGTACTACTGACATTCCGACCAGCTAATTCTTTTTCGTGTGTGGTCTATCCTGAGCATTGTGCAATGTCGAGCAGTATCCTTGGCCTCTGCTTATTGGACGCCAGTAGCACCACACACCCTGCCGTGAGTGCCAAATGTTCCTGGGGAGGAGGGGGAGGACCATCCCTGGTTAAGAATCACTGTTTTAGGTACCATATTTTCCGCACTATAAGGCGCACCTAAGAGCCTTAAATTTTCTCAAAAATCTGGCCATGCGCCTGATAATCCGGTGCGCCTTATGTATGGGTTAAGTACAGAAACAGACCCCGTAATTGAGACTGTGCCTTATAATCCAGTGCGCCTTATGGTGCAGAAAATACGGTAAATACAATTCTATTTATAGATGAAACAATAAACCTGCCATTCTCTACAAAATAATCCAGTGGTGGGGGTATAGGGATTAGTGGTTGGGGTATCAATAAAACAAGATCGGTCATCTGTGGAAGCTGGTGACAGGTTCATTATACCATGTTTTCTATTCCTATAGATGTTTGAAAATTTTCACAATACAAAGTTTAAAATAAGTATTACTATGCAACAATACAGGTTTAACTCTTAGGAGAATGAACATTAAGGTTGCAAGTTTTTAAAAAATTTGTATTTATTTATTTTTCTTTTTATTGTTAAATTTGTTGGGGTGACATTGGTTAGTAAAAATTACAAAGGTGTAATTTCTACGCGCATCGTCTATGTGTCGTGTTACATGTTCATCACCCAGGGTTAGTTCTTCCGTCACCATATATTTGAGACTCCATCCCTTCTCTCTCATCCCTCCCTCATACCCTCAGATAACCACAAAACTATTGATTGTATCCAAGAGTTTTTGTTTCCTTGGTGCTTTCAGCTTTGTGTTCCACAAATGAATGAAATCATATGGTTCTTGGTTTTTTCTGTCTGGCTTATTTCACTTTGCATGATGATCTCCAGGTCCATCCATGTTGTCATAAATGGCCCTATTTTGTCTTTTCTTAAAGTTGCAAGTTTTGATCTATGTTCACATTTGGGAAAATACTTTGAAAAGCCTCAATAAAAATAAAGTCCTTTCCTAACTTTACATTTTGGGTTTCTAAAAAGCCTCACGCCTGGCCAGATACTTAATACCCTGGGGAGGAAAAAGTTACAATTAACCTATGAAAGACCATGTGAAAATTATTTTACATTCATTGAAATAAAAGAGATGGCTCACTACATTAAGCAGTCTTTGAATACTTCAGAAGGAAAAGCTCTAGAAAACTTTAGTTTACTCAACACAGCTGAGTAGATATTTCTCACTCTCTTCCTCAAAATACTCTACCCATGGCAACTTTGTATTAAAGACCCTGTAACAACCCCTCTTTAATGGATACATATATTCAATCCCAGTAGGTTTACTTTTATTCAGCACATTTATCTCTTTCAATGTTTCACTGTAGAAGATTCTATATATATGATGCTTTCCACTCCTAGTCCCTAGCATTCTTTTCTAATTATTTCTAATAAGAGAGACAAGAATTATGTATGTCCTAGAACTGTAGTTTTTACAATTGTGGAAAAGGTACACAAAAGTAAATCTATACACATCAGACTGAGAGGTAGGAAAAAGATTTCCATAATTTTCTTTTTAAAAATGTAGGTACTTACATCTTCAGGTAAAGACTTTACCAATTCACTATGAGCCATAGGTTTGATGCTCAACTGATGGATAATCTCTCGCTTAATTTCATCTGTAGCATTTACCTGTCCAACTCCAGGACTAAATCTCTCTCCTGTCAACAATGAAAAAGTATATACACATACATTTAACATAAACACAATACTTACATGATATATACTGATAATTCATGTAACACAATATATTTTTCTTTCTGAGCAATGAAAAAGCAGTGACTAGCTTGGCACAAGCTAGAATGAGAGCAGCTCCCAACCATACTTCTGAGTCTCAGACATAATAGGTGAGTGCAGGCTATAGGCAGTGGAGAGAGAACCCTGGTTGCAATTTTTTTTTTTGGTAGGTCCCTGGCTGGGAATCGAACCCAGGCTGCAGCGTTGAGAGCACCAAAGCCTAGCCACTATACCACCAGGGAACTCCCTTGCAATTTTTAAAGAACGGGATCAGAAAGTGGGAAGGGATTAGCATAGTCAAGAATTGGTACAGCAACAGTTGTACAAGTAGCCTAGGGATCTGCTTTCATGCCATCTGCCACATGGCAGCAAGGAGGGAGTCTTCCTCTGCCTTCTATCTAGTGGCAAATGAGATACCACCACCTGAGACCTCCTTCATTGGTATCACCTCCTGACAGCTGCCAGGAGTCTCTGATCAGTGTACTGTAGAAAATATGAAATAGCAGGGGAAGTGGGAAAAGGTAAAGGCTAAAAGAAAAGGAAAGATGGAGGCAAGAGGAAAGAAAATACAGGCAATAAGAAATCCGCATATATCAGAGATAGGTCTCTATTAACTTTGGAATTACAATATCTGAAGTCAAGATGACACTTTTGTATCATAAAACCATGGAGGGGGAGTTCCCTGATGGTGTAGTGGCTTAAGGCTTCGGCGCTGGCGCTGTCAGCACTGCGGCCGGGTTCAATTCCCAGCCAGGGAGCTACCCACATACCAAAAAGCAAAAAAAAAAATAAAAAATAAAATAAAAAATAAAACCATGGAGGGAAATAGAGCTAAGATATAAAGCAACAGTAAATAGCTCCTAAATATCCTATTCTTGCTAGGTAAATTCTCCTGTCCCCTTTCTTCCCCCAACAAAGAGTCTTACAATTTATTCTGCTTCAGCAGCTGTACTCTCTCCTTTTTCCAAAGTACTACAGTGATGTTACTCTCAACATTACAATAACCAGAGGGGAGAGAAAGATGGATACTCTGATCTACTTCCCCTAAAACTGAGTAGCTATTCCAACAGAAAAGAAACACAGTTTAGAAATTCTGAACTATTTGCAACAAAAGCCAATATAATTTATAAATGTACCAAACAATTCAAACTTACCAACAAGCATTATAATGAGGTACAGCATTTCTTCTATTAGAGTATTGTTTTGCTGAACTATATCCTGTAACGAGAGGGGGGGAGATAAACTTCAGTGATAAGAATATAAATACTGTATTATTTTAGATGATTAACATAACCAAAAAGAATGAAAGATGCTTCTTTAATGATGTGCTGTGGTCTTATAAATATTGCTCTTACCTTATGGGTAATCTCAGAACTAAATCTTTTTCCATAGTCTGGAGTACTGAAAATTTGATAAAGTTCAAAGCGGCTGAGCATTATCATCAAGAAATGATTTGGATCCATCATGGAGACACCTGTCTTTTTTTTTTTTTTTTTTTTTTTGAGATAAAGGAAAAGAGGAAGGTCAAAATAACTACTAAACAATAAGTGAGATATTTTGGTTTGCACAAGAGAAAGCAGCTTGTTGGTTCACCAATCACCCCCCAAAAAAGATGGAAACCCATTTAGCCCCAATCTGTACTTGTCATAGCTATAAGTGTAGATGGACAGCAATCTAAGACGGTAAAACAAAACAAAATTAAAACCATCTAAATCCACACATAAGAATAACATTAACTGAAGGTAAAACAAAATGGTGGCATCAGAGGGACCCCTGAAAAAATTCCCTGGAGATTACAATGAATAAAACATCTGTAACTCAACTAAGGACTCCTTATGCAATGCGCAAACACAGCCAAGAAACTTGCTCACTGCATCAAAGTACTTGCAGGTGGGCAGAGGAGCAAACAGAAGAGAAAAAAAGGGAAGTCCAGAGACGCAGGCCATGTGGGTCCCCACTTGGAACTCTACCGCAGGGGGAGGAAGAAGGATAAAGGCAGTGGGTAAGCACTGTGGACCTTATTTGGTCCAAGGGACAGAAAAGGAGCCCCAGAGGTGGGGCGGTGAAACACTGCAACCAGAACTCACTTTGGCCCCCAGGAGGTACAGACCTGGTCCACAAGATACAGCAGCCCAAATTTACTCTGTTCTAAGAGGTGGGGGAGCAATGGGGGCGTGAGGAGCTGCAGCGCAACCCTGCTCCAGCCAGGAAGGAGAAAGAAGACTGGGCTGTGCAGGAATTTCTCTGCCCACAACCAGCCAGGTCTGACAGATCAGCCTACAGGACTAACCCTCAAGGCTCAGGGCAGAGTCTTCAGGGCAAATTAATAACAGAAAGGCATAAGCCCATACTACCTGCGTGCCTGCAGCCCCAAGGAGAAAATAAAAGTGTGAAACCAACCCCTCCGCCAGACCTTTATCTGCCCAGTGTTAGCAGCAAACACCAAAGAAACTGCAGCAGAGAGTGTCAGATTACAATTTTCTAGAGAGGCTGTCAGAACGAGAAAGCAGAGAAAGGGAGCTCAAAATAAATTCGAACAACAGAAAAGCAAAGTAAAAGAGATGGGGACAAACAACCCATCAGAGACAAAGCTCAAAACGATGATAAAAATGCTCAGGGAACTCAAAGATAATTTCAACAGAGAGACAGCAAGCATAAAGGAAGACATGCAAACCATTATAAAGGAGCAGGCAGAGATAAAGGTTACAGTAAATGAAACGAAGAACAGAATAAAAGGATTCACCAGACTAGATGAAGCAGAAACACAAAGAGTGATTTGCAAAAAAACAGCAGAAAACACCTGATCAAAACAAATAGAAAAAAGAATCCAAAAAACTGAGAATGGTTTGAGATTCCTCTGGGACATGAAGCATAACAACATTCACATTATAAAATTACCAGAACGAGAAGAAAAAAAGCAAGGGATCGAGAACTTAGTTGAAGAAATAATTACTGAAAATTTTCCTAACCTGGCAGTGGAAATAAGACATACAAGCCCAGGAAACACAGAGTCCCAAATAAGATGAACCCAAACAGGAACACAAAGACATATGACAATTAAAATGGCAAAAGTTAAAGAGAAAATTCTAAAAGCAGCAAGAGAATTGCAAATAGTTAACTTAAAAGGGATCACCCATTCAACTCTCAGCTGATTTCTCATCAGAAACTTGCAGGTCAGAAAGGAATGGCAGGAAATACTCAACATGATGAAAACCAAGGATCTATAACCAAGGCTAGCATTCAAAATTGAAGGACAGATAAAGAGCTTCTCAGATAAGAAAAAGCTGAAGTATAGTTCATCACCACCAAACCAGTACTACAAGAAATGTTAGAGAGACTTCTTTAAAATGGGAGGGATGGGAGAGTGGGTACAATAATGGGAAGGGATTGAGAAGTTCTGCTTGGTTGTTACAAGGCAGTAATCATGGGGATATAGAGTATAACACGGGAATATAGTCAATAAGATTGCAGTAACTTTGTGTGGTGTCAGAAGGGTACTAGATTTGCTGGGGGAGTGCTGGAGAGGGTCGTGAAAAAGGGGAAGAAATTAAGTAGTACAAATTCATAGTCATGGAATGGTCATAAGGATGTAAAGTGCACTATAGGGCATATAGTTAACATCACTATTAGTAACTATGTGTGGTGTCAGAGGAGAACCAGATGTATTGGAATGAGGATTTAGTAAGTAACATAAATGATTCATCAATGTGCAGTACACCTGAAACCATTATAATATTGTATGTCAAATGTAATTGAAAAATTAGTCTCAAGAAAAAAATAATAACAATGATTAAATGTTCTCTTTTAATTCTTTGAATTAATCGCATCCCTCTGAATTCATTTTTGAAGTTTTATTTCATGGTTCTCTTATCTCTGACATGCACAGACTCTATATTAAACTCTTTTTTTTTTTTTTTTTTTTTTTTGTATGTGGGTCGTTCCCTGGCTGGGAATTGAACCCAGGCCTCAGGATTGAGAGCGCCAGCGCCAAAGCCTTAAGCCACTACCAGGGTACTCCTTTTTTTATTTTATTTTAATTTTTTTATATTAAACTCTTATCAAGAACTCAAACTAATTTTTGTTGATAAACACTACACTAACTGAAGTGACAGCTTTTAAATATAAATTTTAATTTTACTTACATAAATTCCAAATCAACTTGGGTTTTAATTTCTTTCGAACCAATAATTTTTGAAATTTACATTTTGTAACTTTTAAAATAATTTCTAAACCCATCCAGTAATAATACGGAAAAACTACTACGTGAAAAGCGTTGTGCTATGCACAATGGACAAAAAAAAAAAAAAAAAAAAAAAAAAAAAAAAAAAAGGAAAGAGATACAATTGGCATGGTTTAATGGAGGGGATGAACAGTAAACAGGCAAGCACAATCAAGTGTTATTAACATTACAGTGAGGGTAAGCACCATGCTATGCATCTTCCCAAATGGGATTAAGTTTAGTGTGTCAAGGAAGGCTTCCTGAGAAAGTGACACTAAACACTTATATGTGCAGGAAGACAGTGAAGCAAGGATGGCATTCAGGTTCCTGACTCTTAAAAATTACATAGATTGCTGAACAATTCACCAGGTAGGGAACCCAAGCTAGAAAGTAGGATGGAGGAAGTAAAAGGAGTTATTTTAAACAGGTTAAATCTGAGACGTGTCCAGGAAATCTAGATGGACATGTTCTCTACAGGCTGTAAGCCATAGAAGTTTGGAGCTTAGTAGATAGATCTAGGCTGGAGTTACAGATCTGGGAGTGACATAAGTGACTGGGTTCCAAGGATTTAACAAGAAGGAAAACACTCCCCACATCTTTTAAGTTTAATGCCTTTAACTCATTACCTGAAGCATTACTATATCCTTGTCAAACATTTCACGTCTGCATTTCACATTATGGTAGTAATAAATCTAAAAAAAAAAATTTAATTATATTGGTTAAATAGGTTTTTATTTGTGCAGCTCCCTCCTCTCCTCACACCCCAAAAGAGCACATGGGTTTTGGGCAAGTGGGCACACATGTGTGTGGCACACAATTGGTTTGCCCAATAGTTAATACTATTATATCTTAGTAGAGATTAATTAATTAGAAATTTCCAGATTATAGTGACCATTCTATGGTTCACATCTTGGATTCCACTTTCTGGGTCTCTCAACAGTTACTTTAGTAAGGTTTACAGCTATCAAAAATGGGAAAAACACCTATACCAAGCCTTGGTGCAGTTTAAAAATTAAAATCTCAATTACAGAGGAATACTAAATGAACTTTCACCTTTTAACCCAACTTAAGTAGATAAAATCAGAAGTTTTATTATATTTTTTTAAATACCCAACTTTGTTCTAAAAATTATTTCAAGTGAAAATAAAAAAATTAAGTGCATTTCTAACTTTGATATTGTTTTTCTTCATATATAAAAATATTTTTATTGTTAGATTTACTGGGGTGACATTGGTTATCAAGAGTTACATAGGTTCCAGGTGTACAATTCTACAGGGCATCGCCTATTTGTGCCATTATATGTTCATCACCTAGTGTGAGTTCTCTTTTCATCACCATATATTTGGTTCCCCCTCCCTCCGCTCTCACCCCTTCCCTCTTCTTCTACCCCTTCCCCGCAAATGATCCTTAAACTGTTGATTGTGTCCATGAATTTTTGTTTGTTTTTTCTTAGTTGCTTTCAGTTTTGTATTCCACATATGAGTAAAGTCATATGGTTCTTGGTTTTTTCTGTCTGGCTTATTTTGCTTAGCATGATATTGTTTCTTGACAAAGTATGAATACACAATTTTCAATGACTAAATACACTGGAAATTACATCATTCATAGAAGCCAAGGAATGGACTGAAAAAATCTCCAAGGAATTAAAAAACACTTACCTGATTTACTAGAGAGAAGCCATTTCTTCTCCACATTCCTGCATGTACTTGGGCACATAAAACCAGACATCTAAGAGGGTGTTCTATCAGCATGGGTGGGCTAAGTTCACTCTGCATAAACAAAAAACCGACAAAATTCTAAACTATATAAAGAAGACTGATTAAGAGAGATATATGCTTTAAATAAAGGACAAGTTAAAATTATTTTAAGGTATATTTGTGTGATAGTTAAATTTATGTGTCAACTTGTCAAGGCCACGGTAACCAGTTTTTGATTAACACCAGTATAGATCAGTGGTTCCCAAGCTTTTTCCACTTGTGTACCCCTTTTAAAGCCATTTCTATAAATTGTTTTTAAAACAGCTGTTTTTAAATACTGACACTTTTATTCAGTGCTTATCTTAATGTAAAATAGTGGAAATGAGGTAGTAAGTTAGAAAAGAAAAATTACTACACTACAAGTAAAACCACAGATTTAATTTTACAATATTCATAACACAGTTAAATATTGATGATGATCAAATATTTAACAAACTTTTTATTATTAATAATATTTATTTGTGTTATCTGAAAAGTCTTTAAGAATTGTTATGCACATCACTAGCGGATGAAACATTGTTACCGAGATCACTGAGCTTGCTTCGATGCACTCAGTTTCTTGAAATTAGGCTCAAAAGATATAAGATACAGTCCTAAATAGGGACTTTGCATTAAGCTTGTGGTAGTATTTATTTTTAAAAAAACCAAAACTTAATGTGGATTACAACCCACCACCAAGTACTTCTCAACACATGTCTGCAGCTATGAGTATACCCACACTGGGAGATAGTAAAAAGGTACACACCTCAGATACTACACAGAAGAAAATGAAATATGCTGAAGAGTATATTAAATATGGGTTTTCCTTTGTAGGGGATGATGACTGTCCTTAGCCTTTGTGTGTTGTATGTGGGGAAGTATTATCCAGCGGTTCCAGGAAACCCTCTCTACTCATGTGACATTAAGAAACTAAACATC
This sequence comes from Lyroderma lyra, assembly GCA_004026885.1. Taxonomy (NCBI): domain Eukaryota; kingdom Metazoa; phylum Chordata; class Mammalia; order Chiroptera; family Megadermatidae; genus Lyroderma; species Lyroderma lyra. The sequence continues at coordinate 372,094 of PVJL010000346.1, read as the reverse complement.
CTATGCATAAAAACAAAGAAATACATAATTTTTGGCTCTTAGAGAAGCATCCAACTATTACTTCATACATGATTTCAAGAAAGAATCACAGTGAGAATGCAGTTGAGCCTTCATACCATATTGCTTAATCACATAGCTAAATGTGGTAAAAACCACATCACAGCTGAAGATTTAATTTCTCCTTGTATTAAGGATACTGTTTTTTTGTATGTTTGGGGAAGAACATGTCCTCAAAACCAATACTATCTCTTTTTCAAACAGTATGTCACAGTGAATTCAGGAAATGTCTGATGATGTTGAAGCTGTAATAACAGATAGAATTAGAAGAAGTAAATTCTTTTCCATCCAGGTTGATGAAATGTAGATTTGCTGATTCATCTATTTTGTGGGTCATTGCAAGTTACTTGGTAGGAAATGAAATTGAGGGAAACCTGTTGCTTTGTTACCCATTGACAGAGTGTACCACAGGCGAAGGTATCTTTAATGCAATCAGTGGTTATGTCATTGGTCGAATCATTGTGCTGTATGCACTGACAGAGGCAAGCCTACGTCAGGTTGTTTTATAGGCCTATGGTGGCCAAATTAAAGACATAGCTCCCCACGTACCACAGAGTTACCGTTACATTCATTGACAAAGTCTTGTATCCAAGCCTCTTCCTAAAGAATTGGAAGATGTTCTTGATGAGGCTATACAAGTTGTAAATTGTATTAAGTCACAACCACGAAACTTCAGATTGTTTAAAGCACAGTGTGAAGAAATGAACAGCATTCACAGCACATTCCTTTTGTAGATGGAGGTAAGGTGGCTATCTCATGGGAAGTACTTACACAGATGTTTGAACTTAGACATTAAGTCCAGGCATTTTTTGAAGACCATCGTTTCCCTCTTGTTCCAAAGTTTCAGGATGGTGACTGGCTTCAAAGTCTTGCATAGTTATCAGATATTTTTCTAGAAATAAATAATCTCAACTTGGGACTTCAAAACAGCTCAATTGCTATATTCAAAGTACTGACAAAACTGAATCATTGATTTAAAAAATTGTACTTTTGGAAAGTGTGTACTTAATAAGATCAGCCTGAAGTTTTTGAAACTGTACAACTTATCTGAGAATGACTTGCACCTATGCTAAACATGAAAGAGAATATTGTAAGTCACTTGGAAGGTCTTAAAGTGTCATTTTATATTTTAAGTACTTCCCTCAATGTGGAAAAGTAAACAACTTGGGTTGCAGATCCTGTCAATGAAGAATTCTTCAAAGAGCCTAAACTATCCAATCAAAGAAAAAGAGCAATTGATCAAACACTCAACCAATTCTTATTTAAATTCTGATTTTTAAAAGAAAGCACCTTACTATCTTCTGGGTAGATATCAGTGAGGAATACAAACAGCTCAGTGAGAAGGCACTCAAATACCTCTTGCCATTTACTAATACTGAACTAGTGGAGAGAGCTTTTTCTTCTTACACCTTCATTAAAAAAAAAAAAGAAAAGAAAAAAGTACTGCAACTAGCTTAATGAAGTCTGGATTTAAGACTGTACCTTGCATCTTTTGAGCCTGATTTCAAGAAACTAAGTGCATCAAAGCAAGCTCAGATAACACAAATAAATATTATTAATAATAAAAGTTTGTTAAATACTTGGTATCTTTATCAATATTTAACTGTTATAAATATTGTAAAATTAAATCACACTAAAATTTACTTTTAGTGTGGTAATTTTTCGTTCCTAACTTATTACCTCTCATTTCCACTATTTTACATTAAGATAGGCAATGAAAAAGGCAATAAAACAACTGTTTTAAAAGCAAAGGGTACAATTTATAGAAATGGCTTTAAAAGGGGTACACAAGTGGAAAAAGCTTGGGAACCACTGGTATAGATGTTGCTGAGAAGGTATTTTAGTATTTATATCAGTAGACTTTGAGTAAAGCAGATTACTCTCCATAAGGTGGTTGGTTCTCATCCAAATAGTTGAAGGCCTTAAGAGAAAGACTGCAGTTCCGCCCAAGGATGAAGAAATTCTGCTTCCAGACTGTCTCTGGACTTCAAACTGCAACTTCAACTCAAATTCCTTACAATTAACCAATGTCATTCTGTCTCTCCTCTTCTCAATACATACATACATGCGTGGACACAAGTGCATGCACACACACTCTCTTTATTGGACCTGTTTCTCTTGAGAACCATGACTAATAATCGTTGTTTCAAAGAGAGTTCAAATACATGAAACACAGTAAGTAGGTATTTACTTTTACTACTTACTAGAGGTAGGAGCTCTGGAAATTTATATGCCACTTCACTTTTACTTAGTAATACATGTAAACCTGAATGGGAAGAACAAACAAAAATATATTTCTGTAAGTGAAAATAACTTAGGAAAAAAAAAAAAAACAACCCTAAATATTCACTCAGTTTTACATCTAACTTCTTTTCTCTTTTTCTTTGGGAACCTATCATCTTACAAATTAAGATATAAAATGACTTTCTTCTATAAATGAAGCTTTATTCTCATGAACCTCTGTATCAAAGGCATACTTAGAACTACAGTCTTAATTACATATCCAGTATACACTAATCACATTTTTAGAGAAGTAAATGTTAGATACATAAACATAGCAAAAACAGCTATTATAACTATCAAAGCCATTTATATATGTTATACTAGCTTTCAGAATCATACTTCGCTGGACCAACAACCAACATAAAAATTGAGTCTATTCCCATTTACAGTATAGTAGTGAGAGATCCTTCTGGCAGCTGAATAGAGAAACTGGCCCAGGGATTCATTCACTGTATTGCTCCTGACCTCAGAATTAAGTTCCCCAGAATTTCCACGTTAGGATCAAGGCCTCTTTAGTTCTTAAATGCAAAGGGTTCTTCTATAGCTCAACCTTAGTTAATTCTGTTACCTAAGAATTAATTGTCCTATTTATGTTGTTGTCTAAACATAGAATGCTTTTTATAGTCTTATTCATAAATACTGGCTACTTGATCAAGCCTGGTTTGAGGGTTTCCTCATTCAAGAATACCTGCATCATAAATCCCATGCTAATAATTTGTACTCAGCATTTGCCACCCAATCTCCATTAGCACAAGCTGTTCTTGAACTGTTTTGTGTATGTTCACTTAGCTCTCCAATTAGATTATAAGCATTCAGGCCAAGGTTTGTCAAACAGTGAGACAGAATGCTCCAAAGTGTTCACTGAGAAGAGCTGAGAGTAATACAGACCTCGGTGGAAGTTAGTTCATTTTTAGAGTATTGTCTCTTTTCCCTGTGGTTAACTATTAGCATCAGCTTCCACCCATATAGCCAGATTTTTAAAGGCAGAAAAGATCAGCAGCACAATTGGAGCCAGGACTCAACTTTCCTACATTCTGTTTGAATACTTTTCCACACACCATGCTACCATTTGCCAATACTGGGCATCAACATTTCAGTATGCTCAAAGCACTTGTGATACTGCTTAGAACAATGAGAAAAATGTCTTCAGAAATGAAAAGGGGTGTGTGTGTGTGGGGTTCCCTGGTGGTGTAGTGGCTAGGCTTTGGCACTCATAGCCTGGGTTCGATTAGGGGCCAGGGAACTACCCCCTCACCCCCAGAAAAAGAAAGTGGGATCATTTCTACTGATTACATGGACATTAAAAGGATAAAAAACAAATACTATGAACTCTATGCCCACAAGTTTGAAAACTCAGATGAAATGGACCAGTTTCTTGAAAAACACAAACTACCAAAACTCACACAAGGAGAAATGAATAACCCAGAACTGGCCAATAGCTATTAAAGAAACTGAATCAATAATTTAAAAACCTTCCAAAACAGGAAGTATCAGGTCCACATGGGTTCACTGGTGAATTCTACCAAACACTTAAGGAAGAAATAATACCGATTCTCCAATCTCTTACGCGCGCACACACACACACACACACACACACACACACACACAACCACTTTCACATCTTTTTTTTTTTTTTTGGGTAGTATGTGGGTAGTTCCCTGGCTGGGAATTGAACCCAGGCCACAGCATTGACAGTGCCAGCACCGAAGCCTTAAGCCACTATACCATGAGGGAACTCCCTCACATCATATTTAAATTACTGAGCTATACACTTCAGATAAATTACAAATTCTGCAATTAGTAAAAATCTCCACCTTTAGAACTTACCCTTTCTACTCTGAAACCATATGGAACTTAAAGGAACAACAGTATGTGAGTAGGACAAGAATTCCTGCAATCAACAAATAGGGAAGGAAGCTGTACTGAAATGAGTCTGCAGAAATGGAAAAGTGTATGAGGGCTGTCTGGAAAGTATCCAGCCATGTAATATGAAAAAGAGAGACATTTATGCTGGTTGAAGTTTTTCTGGACGGCCCTCATATATTCAAAGTTTTTGGCTGCTGTAAAATGGCAGCTTCAAATATTCTAACAAGTATAAATGGCTTATAAATCAACTACCTATGAATAAAAACTACCACCCCAATTTGAAACTTACTCTTGACTTGCTTCTTAAAAAGGTTATCAATAAATGATTAAGAAACAACTTAAGAGTGAGAGAAAATTGAGGGTAGTTTCAATGTGTTAGCAACCACTTTGAACTGTAGCACAAACTTTGAAACTGGGTTGAGTTAAACAATAAAACATGGTACCTGCAGTTAAGCCTGAAGAAGCACTATGTATGGTACAGTCATTATAAACATAGTTTCTGGTGCCAAACTACCTCAAAATTCCTACTCTTGACTCTTTCTTGTTAAGTGACACTAAGCAAATCACCCGTATTTCAGTCTTCCCATATGTGAAACAAAATTAAGTATAATACCTACTGCACAGGAAGATGTGATGATTAAATAAGTCAATGCATGTAAAACTCTCAGAATAGTGCATAGTAAGTATGCAATAAATATTAATCACAAATCAATTTAAAAGGTAATTTCAGGGTTCTTAAAATATTTTACCTGCAAGTAAGCGAGAAACTGGGAGGTGAATGCTAACTTTTTCTTGGGAAACACAGTATCTGATAGTTTCCACTGAATGTCCACAAATGCTTAATGTGATTGGCTGTTCGCCATCAGTAAAACCACCATGACACTGCATCAACACAGCAAGGCATTTCTTGTAAGCTTCAATTAACACTTTTTCCTAAAAAAAGAGGGTTTTTCGTAAGTTACTAAAAAGGTTGGGTTTCTACAACACTGAATACCCACCCAAATTCGATAAATAAGTACCTCAAATATCAATATAGGCAAAATCAAACTCAGTCTTCCCTCCCCAACTCGTTCCCTCTTCCAGTGCCCCATTTCAGAAAATGACATCTCTGTACAGTGTGGAAATCTAGAGGTTATTCCAATACCCTTCTTTCCCTAACTCCCCATTATCCGATCTATTACCAAGGTGGCAATTTCTTCTAAATTTCTCTTAAACCTGGCTACTGCTATCTCCAGTAACTAAAAGGAAAGCCAATTATCACTCTACTGAATTTCTTGCTACCCTCTCCATTTATTCTCCACACAGATCAAGTTTTAAAAACATGTAAATAGGATCAAGTCAGTTTTCTGCTTGGTAGTCTCTAATGGTGGTATCCCACTTCAAAAGGAATAAAATCCAAACTTTTTTCCATTGCCTTCAAGGCTCTGCAAAGTCAGGCCCCTGTCAACTTCTCTCTTCAACCTCTGTGCTCCAACTACTGCCTTCTCACAGCTCCTCTATAAACCACATTCCTCTTCATTACAGAGCATATTGCGCAACTGTCCTTTAATAAGGAATATTCTTTATTCTTTGATCCGTTAACCCTTGACACACAATTCAGATCTCATGGAAGCCTTTTCTGACCTCCCAACATATAATGGCTCTCTAGAGTTTATACTAGACTTTATAGCCAAAACAAGGACAAAATAATTTTAAGACACAGGACAAATGTACCAATAGTAAAACTTTATTTTTAAATAAATTTAGAAACAACTCTTTTTATATGCTCAGAATCCAGATGGAATTATGGAAAAAAAATACATTTTAATATAAGAGAAAGAGGTTATGGATTATTTCCTCTTCTGTTTTCCAAGTTTTATTTAAAGCTTCAGAATTTTATCAAATTTCTAGGTAAAAAGAGGAAAATATGCTGTTTTATAAGCGTATTTTCCAAATCGCAAAATTTACTTAGTAATCTGTTTATTCCCCATTACTCCATTTATCTCCTATACCCTACCTATAGAAGAAACTCAACTCACATCTAAAGCACACCAGTCCTGCATCATTGATATGACATGTGTCAATTTCATCTGCAATGTGAAGGCTGCTTCCCATTCTGGTTCCATTTCAATATGTTGTCCTACTTGACGTGTAATTGGATCCATTCCCTCAAAGAAAGTGAAAAGATTTTAAATAAATTAAAATTTTATTTGTTCTCTTATGCAGAAACTTAAAAAATAATGTAGAAGAAATATTATTGATTACAAAAACATATAAAGTCTTAACAGGAAGCTTCAAGTAGTATGACAAGTCCAACTTCTTAAATTACATGTTTATATAACATTCTCTAAAATATAAATTAAAAATCCCAGTAAAGTATATAACAAACTATTTTAGAAGCAATCTTCTATGTTTTAAACAATAAAATGAATACTTCACTGCAACAATCCTTCAAATCCCTGTTTAGCTCTATCACATCTACAGGAAAATTATTTTAAAAAGACTGACATGCTCTTAAAATATTATTGAATTTGTAAGTATATTTTATAATATACTAAAGTTTTTGTATTTACTCTTAATCTGCAACTAGTTTTCATAGAGATTGAAATAAAAAAAGATAGAAAAACTTTTAATACAGAAGAATATCACTTTTTGTAAACTAGCCTAACTACCCTTGTGTGTACTAATCTCGTATGTCAGACTGATTAAATAACAGAAAATGGCAGAATATTCCAAGTGTTCAAAATGACCAAGGTAGATATTGTTTCCACAGATACAAAGAAATCCCTGTGATGGTATTGGCAGAAAAGCAAACACACAGACTAATGGAATAGAACTGAGAACCCAGAAATAAACCCATATATAGGTTTGACAATTAAGTCCAAAAACTCGTTCTAGAAAAAGTGCTATATACTAATAAATGGGACCATACTAAACTAAAAAGCTTCTACACAGCAAAAGAAACCATTGACAAAACAAAGAGGCAACCAACTGAATCTGAGAAGACATTTGCAAGAAACATCTCTGATAGGAGCTAATATCCAAAAGATATAAAGAAATTGTACAACTCAACAACAACAACAACAAAAACAATACAATTAAAAAGGCGGAGGACCTTTCAAGAAAACATACAACAGCCAATAGAGACATGAAAAAATGCTCAACTTCACTAGTTACTAGGGAAATGCAAATCAAAACCACAATGAGATACAAGTAATAACAAGTATAGGAGAGGTTGTGGAAGAAAAGGAACCCTCTGCTGGTGGGAATGTAAATTGGTACAACCACTATGGAAAACAGTATGGAGGGTCCTCAAAAAAATTAAGAGTAGAATTGTAATACAACCCAGCAAATCCTCTTCTGGTATCTACCCAAAAAATCTGAAAACATTTATCTGTAAAAATATATGTATCCTTATGTTAATTGCAGCTTTATTCATGGTGGCGAAGACATGGAAACAACCAAAGTGTCCTTTCATAGTTGACTGGATAAAAAAGATGTGGTATATACATAAAATAGGATATTACTGGGTCACAAGAAAAGATGAATGCTGCCACTTGTGACAACATGGATGGATCGTGAGGTTATCCTGCTGAGCAAAATAAGTTAGAAAAAGTCAAGAACCATATGACTTCACTCAGATGTGAAACATAAAACTAAAAGCAACAAACAAATAAGACAAACAAAAAAGCAAAAACCATAAACAACAGTTCAGTGGTTACCAGAGGGTAAGGGGGAAAGAGGTGGCAGAAGAGGGTAAAGGGGATCAAGTATGTGGTGACAGAAGAACAGACTCTGTGTGGTGAACACACAGTGTAATAGCTAGATGATGTATTACAGAACAGCACACTTGAAACCTATATAATTTTATTAACTAATGTTACCCCAATAAATTTAATAGAAATTTAAAAAAACACTGTAAAACAGAATATTATAATAAATTAAATATCCATGAATTACTATCTAACACGGAAACTAGAATATTTTATAAAAATAATAGGTAAACTATGCTTATTCCTTTTTCAAGAAAGCCAGATAGCAACTCAAGAAACCACAATGGTATCGCTCAGATTTTCTGATGTCAGCTATACTCTTACAGTTAAAAGTCATTAAATATGCCAGTTGATTTCTGCTTCTAGATTTTATTTTGTATATGGAGATGTTTCCAAAAAAAGAGAACTAAACAGAGGAGACAAAGTTCTACACTGTATTATATAACTATCACATCAAGGGGAAAAAAAAGAAATATGAAAACATTTTAAAAACCCAACATTATATTGTTAAATAACTGATAATACATCTATTAAGCATATTAAAAAACAAATAAATTTGCAATCCTCAGAGAAAGAATGTCAGTGGTGACCGAAAAAAAACCCCAAATACAAAAGAACAGTAGATGTCAGAAGCTTTGCTGAGATCTCATTCATTCTGCACCTTCCTAAGTTTCCAATTAAACAGGAGCTTCTTGGTTAAAATGATAGCCATCCAAATCATTCCTTTGGAAATGTGTCCAAAATAAAATAAATGCACAGACAGAAGAGTGTTCAGATGAAGAAACAACAGTCAGTCTTTCTCTCTTGCACAAACACACACGCAGAAAGGAAAAGGAGGAGGAAAGTGAGTGCTTCCTTGGGAAATGTGTCAGTCTATACATACCTGCATACATTTGAGTAATTCCAAAAAGGCATCAAATCCTTCTAGGAACTTCTTCCTCAGATCATCTGACCATTCAGTTGGTTTGCTAATTAACACATACCTGAACAAGATAAAAGTAACAATGAATATGTGGATAAACACTGACATTTGATAAGTTGCAACTGGTTTGATAAACAAACGCTTACTTGAGATCTAAAATAAGGCTCTGAACTCTCCTAAATTTGAAGGCTTGTAAAGCAGTGTGTCGTTCAAACTGAAATCTGCCCTGGGAATCTCGATGTCTCAGATGATCCATAAAAGTCTTAATAATAATTGTCATTAGGTTTTCTTCTATGATGAGAGTCCGAGCCTAGAATGAAGTATAACAAAATACATGGTAATCGAAACCTATTTACTAGGAAGACAAAAAAAAAAAAAAAAAAGTCAACATTGGTTAGCTCTTCCAGTTTAAACCTTTTCAACAAAATTATATAGTATCATAAATGCATTACTGTGTATTTCTAAATAACAATTACTTACTCCAACTGCCACTTGTATGAAGCAACAATTATCATGGAGAAAGATGCCAGAATGTTAGGGGACAGATCCAAGGCTCATTATTCAAAGACAGTTCAGGGTGGGGGGTCTGAAACAGGCTGCAATTTTCCTTAACTGAGACATTTAGACACCTATAATGGCATGGTATAATTATTCTAGGATCCAGAGGTTTATATACAGATTCTGTAGAACTCAGTATAAAACTGTATTTCCTCTTAATCTCCTTAACTGAGATTTGTTTTTATGTATGTGTGTACACACACACACACACCCCTATGTATTTTTGAATAAGCAAATACATTTAAATGATGCAAAAATCAACATGTAAAAAGTAAGTCTCCTAGCTCCTGAGGTCCCTCTTGCAAAGGTGAGTTCTGTTAGCAGTTTCCTCGTATATTCTTCCAGAGATGGTATGTGTGTGTGTATTAAACATATATATACATGTATATGTATACACACACATAGATATACTTATAATACATGGATTAAGTGTTAGTAGATATAACTATGGATATGTATATTATCTCTTTTCCCTCCAAAGGATAGCATATTACAAACACTGTTCTGTACTATTTTTTCTTAATATATTTTAGAGATTGTCTCATATCAGTTCATATAAATTCCCTTATTCTTTTAAACTGTAACTAGGTATTCTATAATACTTTATTTAGCAGGCCCTTACTGGTGAGACATCTGTGTTTTCCCCATTCTTATGCCTGCTGGTTGGCTGGCTGGCTGGCTGGCCTCTCCAACTGTCTGTCTGTTTGTCTGTCTGTCTATCTATCTTGAACTTAATTCTTTTGTTACTGTGATAAAATATACATCAATAATATTTATCACTTTAACCATTAAGTGTACAATTCAGTGGTGTTAAGTATTTCATAGTTTAACCCTCACCACTGTCTTATCCCAAACTTCATCATCCTCAACAAACGCATTGTAACCATTAAACAATAACAACCTCATTTCCCCTCCCCTTATCCTCTTATAAAAGATGCTAAAACAAATATCTACTGTGTACAGTTACAAGGACATTTCTAGAATAATTTCCTAGAAGTGGAATTACTACATTAAAGTACATGTACATTGCAAATTTGACTGGTATCACCAAACTGTCACCTCAAAAAAGCTTACAATTTATATGTCCATCTACAACATGTGCCCTTCCTCTGATGCCCTCAATAACAGAGTGCAATTCAAACATTTTGATCTTTACCATTCTGATGGTTTTAATTTACGTATCTTACCATGAAGTTGAACATTATTACGTCAAAACAATTTACATTTCCTTTTCTGCTCTATAGTAAAATCAGGAAGTCTGATAAGAGTTTGAATACCACATTATTACTCTGATATAAAATATCATGGATTTCTCCTCACTTTTTATAGCCTAATTAGGTTCCAGGTTGTCAGTCCTGACGGTTGACTACTGAACCAGGTCTTACACTGGTATCAGTCAATTAATTAGCAATACAGAAAGTTGCATCAGAAAGTAGGACAAAAAAAATTGCAAAAGACAAAAGTTTAAGAATATAGTAAAGTTGTAGTCTAATGTAGAGATTAAGTTCTAAGGTCATCAGATAAGGAGAAAATCATATAGTTAAATATGAGAGCTGTCTGGAATAAAAACCAGCCATAAATGCCTCTACTTTTCAAATTACACGACTGGATACTTTCCGGACAAGCCCTCATATACCTTTGAAAAACTCTTAAATCATCATCACATTACTAGGACTTAGGCCCCAAGATGCTCAAGAATCAACAGGATTGGGAGTTCCCTGATGGTGTAGTGGCTTAAGGTTTCAACACTGGAGCTGTCGGTGCTGTGGCCTGGGTTCGATTCCCAGTTGGGGAGCTACCCACATACCAAAAAAGCAAAAAGAATCAACAGGATTGATTAAAGGCTGCTAATTTTCCTAGACAGTGAAGACTAAGGTCAAGTTTTGAGGGGAGGTGTTAATAGGTAAAAGCATTTTCCTTTTTGCTTTTTGTTTGTTCTATTATTTGATTTTTAGAAAGTTAGGTAAGTATAATGCAATTTCGCTAACCTAAAGAAAAACTCCATAGTGCCTGCTTGCAAGACTGGTAACACGCAGTAAAAGGAAATTTGGAGAGACAATTTAATATTGGTGGAATGAAAATCTCACCAACCAAGGTACTTTTTAGCAATTTCAGTTTCAGATGAATGTCAAAAGAGATGGTTCATCCCCTGTATAGTCTGGATTGAATTGTAACTGTCTTTACTGAGTGCCAAATAAAAAGAAATCAATAGGGTAGCCCACTAGTACTGACTCATTAAAGTAGGGAAGTTATTCAGGCATTTCAATTTTTAAAAAGATAACTAAAGAAAGCTTTTTTTTCAAAGTTAGAATATAAAAGAAAAATGAAAAACTTTACTTCGCTTTATTGCCTTATGCCTAGATTGTTGCTAACCTTTCAAGGTAATTTTCAACATTAAATATCTAACATTATTATATATTGTACAGTTCTAGTACTTATCACTCACCCTGAAAAACATTACTTGATTTTTATGCCTACAATTCACTTTTCTTTAAAACACATTATCGCTACTCAATTACAGTTTTTATTCATCTTAATGTAATTCACATTCAGTTTTGTGTTGCAAGGTCCATTACATATCTAACATCACATTTTAAATGGATCAAATTCTCCTCTAAGACTATGAAAAACTTCACTGAGTAACAATGGCCTATGCACACAGTGTTAGTTAAACTAAACATGGTAAGAGCAGATAGGGACAATGCTGACTATAAAGAGGACACATTTAATAATCGCTTGAATTATTAGTACCAGTTCTTGACCAAACTATTTAAAAATGAACATTGGGTTAACTGTAAGGTAACTCAATAAATGAGCTTCTATCACTGCTATAACATTTCACTAATATCTAGGGCAAGTGATTTTTAACAAGGGATGTGTGTAAGAATTACTAATGGCACTTGTTCAAGAAACTATACACGTACTGTTTCCAGCCATGATGGAGTAGCTTCAGGTTGACCAACATTTCTAACAAGAATACCTAAAAAAGACCAATTTAAAAAAGAGTCTGGAATCATTAGAGAGTTGCTGAGGTAACAAGAATCTGAGAGGCTAAACCCACGGCAAAGGGGAGCGGAACAGGAAGGTGAGCCAACACTCTGCAACTGCTTTTCCCTCAGCATTGGACTCTTCTGGGAGTGAGACAAGATGGGACTGAAAATCCTAGGAGTGTGACAGAGCTGTAATAACAGGCAGAAAAACCTGTTGAGATTTCAGTCATTTCAAGGTACTGATCAGTCTTGACAAAACAACCTGAAATCATGTAAATTTCTGACCAGACTACGGTGATCGCCCTCACTCTATCTGCCTGACAACATTAAGGGAAATCTTGGGAGAAAGATGTCATGTAGTATCTATAATTTTTAAATAAACAATGTCCTATCAAAAGACAATGAGAAAGAGAGGATAGGGCAGAAACCATACATGAAGAGAAAATGGCTCCAAAATTTCCAAAACTGGAAAAGGCACAGCCTGGAGATTTAATATCTACAAATTCCAACTTATAAAGAAAAGCACACCTAGGTAAATCATAGTAAAACTGCTAGCACCTAAGACAAATGTCAGTAAAAGTTATCAGGTATTCCAAATGACTAAAAATCCAAAAGAGTAAAAAAAAAAAAAAAAAAAAAAAAAAAAAAAAAAAAAAAAAAAAAAAAAAAAAAAAAAA
>PVJL010000346.1:299653-358889 GCA_004026885.1 Lyroderma lyra | reverse complement strand
TTATACTTCAGGGTTCAAGGAAGATGAGCAGGTGTAAAACCTCCAGACATAATATGCAAAAGGAACACCAAAGAACTCTGAAGGTTAGAGAGAGTAAGGTAAACTGGATAGGGATTTCAGAATAGAAGGAACGACATGGTAGAGAGTTTTTTTCTTCTTTACCACCTTACACATCCCAGACTTGAAGCTAAAGAAACTGACAATCTGGAAATGCCAATGAGCATAATTTTTTTCAAGCTCTAATGAAAGCCTGTTCTCTCTAGCCACAGAAAAGAAGTAACCTAGTGGCACAAAACATTTTCAGACAATAACCCCTGCACGCCAAGCACCAAAGAAACAAACTGGCTCCATCCCCACTGACTGGCAAAGACAAGTGGGAAGCCAGACTACCACTCTCAAGAGACTGAAGCACGGTGCTTGACTACGGTAAATCAAGGATGCCTGCCATACTCTTTAGAGCAGGCCTGAGTAGACTTTTTCAGGGCAAGGGCTACTTCTAATTTTTTTAAAAAAGTTGCGGTCCCCTAGCTATTTATATTCTCTTGCTCAAGTACATACAGCCGACTTGACTGTGAAGAGCTGATTCTTGCTTCTAAGCTGCTGTACACGTGCATGTGAAAAATGTGTTTCTTTTATGTTTAGCTGCCTAGCTGCTGGGCACTGGCATAACGTGGTGTCCACTACGCCACTTCTTTATTAATTCAGGAGATCATCTCAAAATTACTTGGCAGAAGTCTTGCCCCAAAGACTTTAGAGCAGTGCTACTCAAAGTATGGTATACAGACCAGCAGCCTGTAAACTGCTTGTTGTCACCTGTGACAAGACAGTTGCACAAGAAGGTAAATCTACTATTCACAAGGACTGTCCAGAAAGTATCCAGCCATGCAGTATGAAAAGTACAGACAATTTGTGACTAGATATTTTTTTTGGACAGTCCTTGTGTAACAGTTTAGTTCAGCTGACATTTTTTTCTTTCATAGCAACACCCTGAAAGCAGCAGGGTGTTGATTCACTTTCTGGGACAAACTGTTTATCTTTTCATAACTGACACTCTTAGTAAAACTGCTCTAAAAAGATTTTAAAGGTATTACGTGCACATACAACTAATAAGTTAATAAAGGGGAAAAGTGAAATAATAAATATTTAATTCAAAAGAAGGTAAAAAGGAGAGAAAAACAAACAAAACAGATGAGTCAAACAAAAAAATCTTAAGATGGTAGATAGAAAGCCAAATATATGAATAATCTATTAAATAAGCAGAAATCTAATTAAAATATTAGGAGTGTCAGGTTAGATAAACAAGAAAACCCAAATACATGCTTTTTATAAGCAATCCAACTTAAACATAAGGTACAGGAAAGTTAAAAATGCAACAATGGGGGGTTCCCTGGTGGTGCAGTGGCTAGGCTTCGGTGCTCTCAATGCCGCAGCCTCGGTTTGATTCCCAGCCAGGGAACTACCCCCACCCAAAAATAAATAAATAAAAAATACAATAATGGAAGATATACTATGTAAACACTAACCAAAAGAAACCAGTTGCTGCTATAATAACAGATAAATTAAGACTTAAAAGTCAATCACACAGCTTTAAGAAATATGAAGCAAAAACTGAGAGGAGAAAAGATAAACCAATAATCATTGTGGGAGACTATTCACATGCTTCAACAGCTGATAGAACAAGTAGATAAAAAAATTATAAGTAGGAGTTCCCTGATGGTATAGTGACTTAAGGCTTCGGCACTGGCGCTGTCAGTGCTGCAGCCTGGGTTCGATTCCCAGCCAGGGAGCTACCCACATACCAAAAAGCAAAAATAAATAAATAAATAAATAAATAAAAATAAAAATAAAAAATTTTAAGTATTTAAAAGATTTACACAATGAAAATGAACAAACTTGACTTAAGTGACACATATAAATACTGCAACCAATTATTTTCACATCTACACTGGATATTTACCAAAACTGTAAACATTCTCAGCCACAAAGCAAGGCTCAACAAAATCCAAAGGGCTGAAATCAGTTATGTTCTCTGATCCCAGTAAAATTAAGCTAGAAATTCATAACAAAATAATCAGAAAATGCCCAAATGTTTTGAAAGTTAGCAATATACTTCTAAGAAGTATAATCACAAAGAAGAAAAAAATGGGTCAAAAAAGAAATAAAAAAGTCAGTATATGAACTGAATAATGAAGATATGACATAAAACTGTGGGATACAGCTAAAAAAATTATGCTTAGATGGAAACTTAAGGCTTAAATGCACTCATCAGAAAAGAAAGGCTGAAATTCAAAGATCTAAATATCTCAAGAAATTGCAAAAAGAATGCCAGTCACCATGGTGAGTAACAGCAAGAATCTCATTCTTGATCTCAGGGGAAAAGCTTTCAATATTGCACCATTAAAAATAAAGTTTGCGTTGGGTTTTTACTTTTTGTTTTGGTTTTAGGTAAGCTATCAGATTTAAAAAGTTCTCTTTCATTTCTAGTTTGCTGTGAAGTATTTTTTGTTTTAATTCATGAATAAGTGTTTAATTTTCATCAATTCTAAAAAAGCATTTGACATGATTTTTTTCCTTTTTTTGTCTGTTAAATAAGGTGAATTACACCAATTGATTTACCCTTCAAATATTAGACTACTGTTGTACTAAGAAAATAAATAAAATATTATCTTTTTATATTGCTTGATTCAATTTGTATAAACTCATTTGTGAGAGAGATTAGATGGCAATTTTCTTTTCTTATAATTGCATTGTTGGGCTTTGGTATCAAGATTACAGAGGACTCAATTAAATTGGCAAGTATAGTCCCTTTGTCTTCTGAGAAAACTTATTTAACAGATACGCTTTCTTTCTTAAATATCTGGAAGAATTCCTCAGTGCTGTCATTTGGGCTTGAAGATTTCTTTCTAAGAAGCTTTTTACTCTAATTAAAATTCTCTATTTCTTGTTTGCCTTTTAATAACCTGTGGTTTTTCTTAGAAATTTCTTCATTATGTTGGTCCTAACATTGTTTTAATTTCTATTCAATATCTGTAAGATCTGTAGTTTTCGTTTAAATTTAAAATTTTCTTTTTTTCTTATTAGCCTTTCTGGCAATCTATCTCCTTTCCTGGTCTTTTCAAAGTACCAACTTTTGCTTGATTTTTTCCATTTTGTACATTTATTATACTTTGTTTTATTAATTTCTGCTCTTCATTATTTCCCCTTTTCTACTTTCTTTGGGCAAAAGACCCAAGTTGTTACTATGGCCTCTAAGATCTGGAACTGCCAACTGCCACCTTCACTAGTAACCCCAAACACAATGACCTCATTGACCATTCTCTCCACTCACTCTGCAACACTAACCTGTTTTGAGTTCTTTCTTCCAAAATGTGAAGTGCACATTCATCTCAGAACTTTTGTACTTTCTGTTCCCTCTGCCCAGGAGGCTCTTCCACCAGTTAGTCACATCACTTACTCAGGTCTCTGTTCAAACACCACCTCTATGAGAGAGGCCTTCTCTGATAACCTTGTATAAAATATGACCCCTCCACTGTCACTCTCTATCCCTTTAACCTGTTTTTCTACTTCACAGCACTTATCAACACTTGATTTATAATAATTGTCATGCAATTGTTTGTGTATCTGTCTCCCCCAATTAGACCATAAATTCCATGGAAACAGGAACTTTTGTCTGTTTTATTTACTGATGTATTTATCCCCAGAGCCCCAAACAGTGTCTAGTTAATAAAGGTGCTAAATAAATGTTCTGAATAAATGAATACATATGCTATTTCTCTAGTGTTTCTAAAGGAGTCATATAAGAAATAAAAGCAAAACACTAAACTATTAGGAAAGAAATCCAAAAATTATTTCCAGATTACTAGAACTTCCAAGGAATGAACACAAAATATTAGAAGAAATGTTAATAAGAGGACCACATAGATATAAGATGCATATATAAAAAACGAGTATTTTCCTATATAAGTAGCCATAGCTAGATTTAAAATGTGAATAATTTAGTACACTACCAAAAATGTAAAAGAGATAAGTTTGATTTAAAAATATATAAAACTCCATTACAAGAGAACTATGAAGATTTTTACTAAGAGCATAAAATAGTAATTGAATAAATGAGGACAAATTATGTTCCTAGACGAGGATATTCCATATTGCAAAGATACCAGTTCTTCACAAATTACATATAAACACAGCACCTTTTCAGTGAAAACAGTAGTGTGGTTGGTTTTTTAAATTTGCAAACTGACTTTAGTTCATTTTTTTTAAAAAGGCATAAACTAAGGAATTTTTAGAAAAGAATAATGAAAGAGTTAGCTCTGTATGATTATCAAAATGCAATATTAAGTTAAAATTATTAAAATTGGTACTGGCATGGAAATGGACAAAAAGATTAATGAAGAGAAACACAGATTTGAATACACATGGGATTATCTCAGAGGCTTCTCAGATTTATGCCTGACTAAAGTGAAAGCACTGTTTTCCCACACAAACCCTACTCATTCTCCAAAACTCCCTATGCAACTGGGACAACATTCATTCACTGGATGCAAGTTAGAAACCTAGGTGTCATCTTTGTACTTTTCCCTCAAACACAACAGCCCATCGCTCACCACACCCAGTCTCTCTCAAACCCAATGTCTGGCTGGTTCTATAGGTTTTACCGCATAAGTATCTCTCACAACTCTTACACCCAATGCCACAATCCTAGTTCAAGTTACCATAAGTTCATGCCTGGGTCACTGCATCAGCTTCTATTAACAACAAGAAACCCACATTCACTTTACTATCCTCCAATTTGTTTTCCAGAGCACAAACAGCACGGTCTTTTAAAAATCACCAATGCGATGGTGTGCCACTTAAAACTCTTCAATGCCTCCCAATGCTCTTAACTAAAAACCAAAATCCTTAATTGGCCCAGAATGAAGAGACCTCAGCTGCAACTCTATTAGAATAGACCATCAGACATAAAAGTAACCTGGGGAAACACACAGAGCCCACAGGAAATATACCTGGTTAGTAAAATAACTGCAGAATACGCTCAAATCTATGTAGCTTGGTCTATGCCTACATTTCTGGTCTCATTTCACTTCATGTTTAAGGATCTTTGACTGCAGTAGTTCTGTGTTGCTGGTATAGGAACTGTTGTCCTCCTTCAGGACTTTCCTAAGTGCTGGTCCATCTGCATGGACTTCCCTTCGCAAACCTGAATAGAGGTCCTTACCTCTCTGAACTGTGGGAAAAGGTCAGCTCTCCATTTTTCTCTCTCAAAACAACCAAATACTTATTTTTCATTCTAATTTTAAGTAACCCTTTTTTGTGAGTTTTCCCAATACCGCAGTTCCATGAGGGCAAGGACCACATCTGTTTTTGTTCACCACTGTATTCCCAAAGCCTAGAACTGTGACTAATAAATAATAGGTACTCAATTAGTTTTTCTTAAACAAATTAAATAAATTTTAATTACTGAATAGTACTAAAACAGTAATGCCTTCTGGAGCAACTAGTGAAACTTAGTACAAGACCACCCAATCATTATGAGTCAATTGTCTTAGCTACCCGTCTCCTTATTGTGGGGAAGGGGCACTTCTCAAATTGTGAGAGTATATATAATATGCTGTTTCCAATGGATAAATCTGTTAAACTGATCAGCTTAATTTTAACTCATTAGTTCAAAACCTCAGGAAAGTACTATCAAAAAGTACAGATTAAGATAAATGATTTTTACCCTCCAGATTACATATGCGAGGATATGTTACAGTAAAAGGGAGAACAATTAATTTCACGAACTCATCCTAGAAAAAGTGCTACATCCCTCATTGCTGCATATCAGAATGATCACCTTCGAATTATTTCCCCTGGGAAGTTATGCACCAATGCCAGTGCCTAGACCACCCTTCAAAGCAATTTTGGAACTCTTTTTCTGGAATGGCCATCAGACCTGTCGTCATGCCCAAAATCTGACAATTAAGTTCACAAACTTGTCACTGTGCACTTACGATGGCAGCACTGTTCAAAGGTGACCGTACTGATGCAGTGATGAGTTCTTTTTCTAGGATGAGTTCACAAAATTAATTGTCCAATCTTGTATGGTTGAAGTTATCTGAAGTCTGATCACCATTTAATAAAGTATTATTCTATTCAAGAATATATCTTAGTTCTCCATTATTTTAAGGCTTTACTTCCATTAACGGAAAACAAAAAAGTTCTTTTTAGTCTTTTAGTACTTACAAGTGAAGGAACTGTGAATATCTGAACCGAGAGGTCTGCGACTGAAAACTCTCTGTCGTGGTCATCTGTCACATAATCACTCTGCAAACGCTCATAGTTCTATTAAGAAGGCAAAAAAAGGCAGGGAGTGCCAGCTATCAGTTACAAAGAAAATGCAAGCACTACTCACCAGAGTAGGTGCGGTGAAGAACTGGACAGACAGAGCAGTCACGGACACTGCTCGCTCGTGATCATCCTCCATAAAATCTCTCTGCAACTGCTGGTAATTCTAAACAACAAGGGGGAGATTCACCTCTAACCCACATTGACCAAAAGTTTAAGGATTATAATGAAAAGTCAGTGTTGGAGGAGTCAATAACAGTCTAAGAATAACTAAAATGATTTCTATCAATTAAATTCTATATAAATACTGATTTTCTAGACTATCTTCTCAAATATAAATGGTAGTTTATGAGCTGCAAGAGGAGTAACAGCTACTAAAAGTCTGAGATATCCCTGTACACCAGGGGAGCTAAACCGCAGCAGCTTTGCACTTTCTCTGATGAAACTAGACTTGTATTACTTCTAGGTGCATATCAGAATCACCTGATGGCTCTTTCAAATACATATGCTTGGGCCCCATTTTTGGTGAATCTACTTCAGGACATTTCAGAATAAAACACGAACACATGTATTTTGAAAGAGATCCCCAAATGATTCTTATATACTTTCGTAGTTAAGAACTCCTAAATTAGGTGAATAAAAAATAAAATATTAATCACATACTGTTAAAAAGGAAGAAGAACATAAGTTAATAACAACAACAACCTAGAGTTCATGATTCCTATACCACATCCGTATTTTTACATCATTTCACTAATATCATCTCTTTCTTATTCAAATTGTAACAGGAATACCATAATTCACAATGGCAGAGGTTCAAATTCTTCATTCATCATTTCATATTATATACACTGTATAGATGGATATTCATAATATCATAGCAGGTAACGGACAAGAAAAGCCTTATTGTTAAAATTTAATAATATTGATAAAAGATAAAAAGATCATTTTTGAAGTTTCTTAGAATTTAAAAATCAACACAATGACCTATTACTATTAGCTACTAATTTTAAGGGTCTAGATATAATCATGGGCTAGAGTTACTCTATTTACAATCTCTATTTTGTTCATCTTCAAAATTGAGAAACTAGTTACCTTTGCAAATCGAACAGCAAACAGTTTCTTGTATTTCAAATCCATAAGGAGACTGCTCATGAACAACTGATGATACACACTTCTAGCACCTTTTACAAAAAGAATTGATGTAAGGTAAGGATATATCAAACAAACCAAAATTACATTTCCAAAGTTTTTATATGATCAACTGTATTTTTAGTCTTAGAAGAGTAAAACTCTACATGTGTTCCTTAGTATAAAATATTTGTAATCTGGTTCTTCAAAAAAATCAGTTTTTCTAAATATAATTTTGTTTTTTAAAGAATAAGACTGCCTGTGCTAATACTAAAAAACCATAAATAGGAGTTCCCCGATGATGTAGCGGCTTAAGGCTTCGGCGCTGGCGCTGTTAGCTGTTAGCGCTGCGGCCTGGGTTCGATTCCCAGTCGGGGAGCTACCCACATACCAAAAAGCAAAAACAAAAAACAAAAAACAAAAAACAAAAAAACAAACCATAAATATATTAAATGCCTGTCCAAATGAAAAAAAAAAGTCTTTACTACCCCAATGACTTATGTAGGTTCCTCTATAGCTTAAAAGTAATTAAGAGATTCACCTTTCCACAATTTGGAATCATTAAGCATCAATCTATCCACAAGAGAAGAGTTTTCACCATCTGGCCCTTCTTGTAAACCAACTTGACATAAAATTCGGCGAAGGCCATCTTAAATCAAGAAGAAAAGTAGTCATCATGAAACAGTAACTTCCAAAATTAAAATAAAATGACATTTTAGTAGAAATGTTCAAATGGATCTATAGTTTTATTAAAAGTCAAATTTATTCAGAACAAGTAAACATATTTTATCAACATTTTCACAAAAGAGGAGAAAAATTCCAAATCTTGCGTTATACACCAACACTTATTCCAGAACATCAAAATATATGTCTACTGAAAGGCAATGACCTCTTAGGCTGTAAAGAGTTTGAAGAGCCAATCTTCCAAAAACCACTAAAATAAACATCATTCTTTAAACACCTGTGTTAATTAAATCGTATTATAATAAAATTGTTATGTATCTTGTGACAACTGAAGAATAGGTATAACATAAAATTGTGCTACTATTTAAAAGAATGTATGATTGCTGAGCTAAAATATATACCAGCATTTTTTAATAACGCTATGCAAAATGTTTGTCATTTATGAAAGAAAAATTCACTGTGTACCTACCTATGTGTACCTACTATGTGAGAGGCCTTGGAAGACAAAATTCCTATATCCTCTAAATGCTAAACTTAAAAAAAAAAGTTCTTCAAATATTAATACAAGCATTAACATAACCAAAACTTTAATACCTTTTGTTTCATACTTTATAATTAAAATAATTGTTTTTAGTCTTCTACAAGCATGCAAAATAATCAGAAAAAAATGAAATAATTTTTTTACTGTAGCACAGTACCTGGCATACAAGTATCCAAGAGGAAACACCAAAACTTAAAAAATGAGGATAAGATATATAATTGGAAAGAATTTATAAGGCAAGCAAACATGTTCTCCTAAATTTCCACACCACCATATTTTTACCTGTCAGTTCACAGTGTGGCAATTCTCTAAAAGCCTTTGAATACACATTTCAGAAATTTTCTTTACAGTAAACATCAGAATGTCATTTATCCAAACCACCTCTCTTGCCTGAAGAATAGTATGACAGATGGCTTTGATCTATTCCTATTTTACTCTTTAGTGTTATACACCAAACTTGTATTTTTGGCAACGGACCTGAAGGTTTTTAGTTCTGTTACCATTACATTAAAAAGATTATCTAGGGAGTTCCCTGATGGTGTAGTGGCTTAAGGCTTCGGCGCCTGGCGCTGTCAGTGCTGCGGCCTGGGTTCGATTCCCAGTCAGGGAGCTACCCACATACCAAAAAGCAAAAAGATTATCTAATTTGTAGACTGTAGAAAACAAAAAACTAAATGAGTAACTTAAAATTTGCAAATTTTCAGAGTTGTAAATTATTGGGGACGAAAAGTAGTAGGAGTCAAAACAAAGATATGGACATTAGTGTTTCATCTTTTAAATTGCTAACCATTTAGGTTTTATTAGCATTTTCCAGCTTGCTAAGTGAAACAGAGTTCCACAGGATGCTCTGTTTTAAAAAAATAGTTTTATCAAGTTTGTGAGATTTAGATTTCATTAACATATTAAAGTCATTTACAATTGTTAAAACTCAATGTTTGCTGCATTTATTTGAACTCAAAATCCATGTATGCATATAAAAAAATCCTGTGGTCAAAATTTGGGAAACAAGTTTTTCTGCATAAAGATATTCTGAGAAGGTATTTTAAAGTGTGAAATTAAAGCAAGAAATTATTCCAGTTGCTATATGAGCTCATTTTTAAGTCAATTAGTACAAGCTTTTATGAACCTACCTGAATATCCAATAATACTTCCCAGCCAAGACAAAAGTTTCAAACCAAAATTCTGATGTGCGACAATAGACGAATGCATAACTTGAACTTTGAGTGGCTTTGTTTGTCTACTGGTATTTCTCTTAAAAAGAAATGGCAGGATGAAAAAACAAACTTACAAAGGTTATTTAACAGAAAAACATTAGTATTTTTATTTCATATAACTATACACTGTTATTGTTTTTATTTTGTTTATAACAGCCATCTTAATGGGTATGAGGTGGTATCTCATTGTGGTTTCTCTTTGCATTTCCCTTGAGTGTGTTTTCATGTGTTTATTGGCAATTTGTGTCTCTTCTTTGGAGTCTATTTGAGTCTATTAAAACTTAGTTAACATGTTTCCCCTTTTCATTTTTTGTTTGGATCATCATTTACAATTTATCCTATTTCTATAACCCACATTAACATGGTACATCTTTGCATATTTTCTCCATATATGCTATTTTAAGTATACATTAACAAAGATTTTCAATTTACAAAAATGAGATACTATACATACTCTTGTGCATCTTTGTATTAACAGATTTTTTGGGTTAATGACTTGTAATATTCTGTGGTATAGATTTATTCAAACATCCTCTAGAGAAGGGCATTCATATTCCCTTTGTTTTCAGTTTTCTGTGACTACAAATAAAGCAGTACTAAATATCTTTGCACACACAGTTACTGGTGTTTATATTTCTATGGCATAAATAACTAGGAGAGGTAAAACTTTAATAGATACTACTACATTGTTTTTATACAAGTATTCCTATCCTCTGATGTCTGCCAGCAAGGCATTTTGTCACTCTAATTTCTCCATTCTGAGGGGTATGAAATCTTTGTCATTTTATTAATCACTAGTGAGTTTGAATCTCATTTCATATGTATTGACTGCCTACATTTTCTCTGTTGTGATTACTTTTTCATATCTTTTGACCATTTTTCTATTTTTTTACTTGATAATCTCTGAGTGCTCTGTTTATCATAAATGTGTTAGAAATAATTTTTAAAAATCTATTTGTCTACTGACTTTGTTGAGGGAACATTTTGTTACGCAAATTTTTTTATGTAGCCAAAAAAATATGTGTTAGTAAATAATTTTCTAACTCCTTGGGTTCTAGTCTTGGTTCAGAAATTCTCCTCCTCCTTTGGAATATACCTGTGGTTTCCTAGATTTTCCTCAAACTATTAGTATTATAGTATCTATTCTGAAACTTTCTAGTCTATATTATGAATGTATCCTTGTAAACAACACCAGAGATTACAAACATTAACTTTTTAAAAAAGGAAAAACTGAAACAATACTACTTAACATATAAGAAGTTACAATGCAACAATGAAAAAGAAAAAAAATACCTTCTCCTTTACCCAGATTCATCTATTGCAAACATTTCATTCCAATTGCTTTATCATTTGCACATTATCTTTCTCCACACACATATACACACAGAAGTTTTTTTAAAAAATGAATCATTGAAGGGTTTCATGCATCATGTCATCTTATCCCTAAATACTTCAGTATAAGTTCCCTAAGAATCGGAATATTCTTTTACACAACCACAGTATAGTTTCTGATGCATTATTATATTGAATATGTACAGATAGCAAGGAAGAACTTCTTAAGACACAAAATGTACAAATCAGAAATAAAGAGATTTTTTTCTACATTAAAATTTAATGCTTTTGTTCAATGAGAGGCACCAGAAATAAACTTAAAATAAATCATATATTGGGAAAAGATATTTTCAACAAGAGATCAAAATTCAGATTACCTTAAAAATAAGTTAAAAAAAAAAAAAAAACCCCAACAGGAAAACATGAGTAAAGGGTCCAAACAGAAAATTCACAGAAAAGAAAACTTAAATGACCAATACAATAAATTCATAATATAAGACACTCAGTAATCAAAGAAATGCAAATTAAACTGATAAGATGTCTGCCATTCATACACATCAGACTGGCAAAAGTTTTTAAATTTAAAAATCTATGTTTTTGACAAAGCTTTGGAGAAAGCTTTGTCATATTCCACTAGTAGGAATGTATTTTGTATTATTTTGGAGGCTATTTTGGCAAAATCTAATAAAGCTGAAAATGCTTAACTCTAACAACTCAGAAATTCCATTTTTGGTAGAGAAAACTTTTGAATGTATTCAACAAGGGGACAAAATAATGTTTATAACAGGACTGTTAGTTATAGCAAAACAACCCCAGGAAATATCCTAACTGTCCATCAACAGGAGAATGGAGAAATCATGGGACAGCCATCATTGGAGTACTTCATGGTACATGTATCAACATAGATAAATCTAGAAACAATACTGAAATGAAAAGGTAAATTTCAGTATAGTATCTTCAGTACAAATCTTATTATATGGTGTTTAAAGGCCTCCAATATACATAATGTTGACAATTAATAGATGAAGTATAAAAAGTATTCATTAGAATGAAAAAAAATGAATTAATAAGAGTAATTATCTCTAGGGAAGGAGGAAAGGGAATGGGATTAAAGGGTAATACAGGGCACTCTATACTATTTTATTTAAAATAAATATGAAGAAAACAATGTATATAATGTGATCAGAGAGGTGTTTGTTATCTCTATTTTTATCTGTATATTTAAAGTATTTCACAATATATAAATTATTTTTAAAGAGGACATTTACACAAAATGCAGTTACATGGGATAGTTACAAATAATAAGGTCCAATTTTTAAAAATAAATCTAAAGGTGGGAAAGTTTTCTTTCAGAGAAACAATACATATACTAAATGTTATTAAGATATGCAGCATACCTTGCTATTAAGGTACCAAGAAACACCTTCCCTTGAATTCTAATCTTGTTGCTAAAGGCCAGTTTAATTCCTAAAAAGTAACATGAAACCCTATCAAAAACAAAACAAGACAAAAAGCAAAAAACTTTCTAAGACATCTCTGATGGAGAAATAGGAAATACATATCTCATCTAAATATTCATTTTCTATCTCAATCTTACACAGCTTTAAAAAAAACTAGATAAGGCAATAATGCAATGCTGAAGAAACATATCTTTAAAAACGATTTTTTGGGTGATGTTGTTGGCTTTATGTTCATGAAGGCAGAAAAATGTTTTCATAAATGCCAAGATATGGAACTAGTTTTAAACTAATAGAAAACGATGGTGTAAGCAATGTTTTGAAATTACTTACCACAATTACTGATTTTGCTTGTTCACAATACTGGAAGTCTCCATATCGAACAGACCTACGTCCCTGGAAATAAAGATATTTAAAATTAACTTGTAAATTATATTCAGTACTAGCAACTTCTGAATCAGTAAACAAACATATTTGAGCATAATTCCAGTCAATTTTTAATATTTATAACGTTTATTTTATTCACTGATGAAAAGTAAATTATTTTCCTTCAAAGCTATGCCAACATTTTCAAGCCATTAATAAATGCATGTCCTTGAACAACACAGTACTTATTCTTCTAGGTTGACAGAACTAACTTTTTTTTATTTACCAGCTTAAAAAAATGTAAAATGTTTCTGTAGGATCATGGAAATAAATATCAGAAGAAATAGCCAAAAGACTGTGACTGTTTCCTTCTAGGGATAAAGCATAGTACTTAGGCTGCTATAATTTCTGTTTTCATCATTAAATTATTTCTGATCACTGGGTAAAATGAGGGCAACTGTACCTATATTTCCTTCTAAACTTTCTATGTGACAATAATTTACAATATATATTTGGGCCAATACTGCAATGAAATAAAAAAAATAGCCTAAACATGAGTATCTGGCCATGTAATATGAAAAATAAGAGGCATTTATGGCTGGATTTTTTCTGGACAACCTTTGTATATATCTTAATTGAATATCCTGGGACAACTAGTCTGTAATAAAAGTTCAATTTATGTGACAACAACATAATGAAATTACTTACATCTCGATCTACTGTAGTTGCAAAGCCAATGGCTTCTTTTTGTGTACAGTTAACAGCTTTCTGAAGAGTATAAATAACTTGTTCATAGGTATGAACTTCATCATTAAACAGCATGCAATAGTAGGTATCACTCTTCTCTCTGTCGGACAAAACATTAAGGATGTATTATCTATTTGCATATTTTCTTGCTCCAGGCTGGTTTTTTGTTTGTTTGTTTGTTTGTTTATGCGGGTAGCTCCCTGGCTGAGAATCGAACCCAGGTTGCAGCGCCGACAGCACCAGCGACGAAGCCTTAAGCCACTACACCACCAGAGAACTCCTCCAGGCTGATTTTTTAAGACCATACTCTGTTCCAGGGGATGTGCTAGGTACTGGGCACACATATCTGTAATGAAGTCTCTATGTGCTCTATGATACTACTGTCTGGTGAAGAAGATAGATACTGGACATACAATTCCATGTGAACTGGCTTTTATCAAGAGTAGGAAGTCAGAGCAAGGTAAAACAGGTTTGGTAGTTCAGGGAAGAACTACTAGAGAAGTAATCTGAGATCCAAAGTCAGAATTGGCTGTCAGTGGTTCTTAATAGGAGGCAATTCTCCTCTACCCATCCCCCCACATTGCCAGTTGACCATCTGGCAATATCTGAAGACATTTTTGGTTGTCATGACTGGTACTTAGTGGGTATGGACCAGGAATGCTCCTAATTATTCTACAATCACTGAACAGTCCCCTTAATAAAGAATTAATCTGGCCCAAAATGCCAACAGTGCCAAGACTGAGAAACTGTGCGCTAGAAGAAGGTGAAAATAAAGGCCCTGAGGTAGCAACGGTAAAAATTGGGAGCTGGAGTGAGGGAGGAAAGAGTTTAGTCTGGAGAGAGATGGAAATCTTTTTTTTTTTTTTGTAGTATGTGGGTAGTTCTCTGACTGGGAATCGAACCCAGGCCGCAGCGTTGACAGCACCAGCGCTGAAGCCTTAAGCCACTACACCACCAGGGAATACCTAGACAGAAATCTTAAAGACCCTGTAACAGATTTTAATTTTACCATCCTAAAGACAATCAAGGATCTGAAGAGGAGGTATGCTCAGTTTGCCTTACAGTGTGGAGAATGAATTGTGAGGGACAAGAGTGGATATGTCAGACCAGTTAGGGAGGCCATGTTATCTAAGGGTGAAATGAATGTAATTTGGACTATGATAGTAGTAATGGAGATGAACAGAAGTAGAACCAGCTAGCCTGGAAATCTAGATGAATATGGGTGATTCAGGTTTCTGGGTAGATGAGATGCCACTTACTAAGATAGGAAAACATTACAAGAGAAGCAAGTTAGATTCTTTTTTCTTTTATGCTGGTAGCCCTAAACCTATAATGGAGCCAAAACCCCCACAAAACTCTTCTATTCTCTGAGGTCTAAATTTGGATCTTTTATCAATGGTTCTCAACTTGTAGTACATAAAGATGAAGTCATGAGGTACTAAGTCATTTTCAACATTTCCAAAAGGTACAATAATATCCCATTTTATAAAAAAAAACACTTAACCTACAATTCATTATCTGGAACACTGTTGAGAAAGCAATGAACAAACACAGTCAAAGTCCTTCAGACTCTTACTCCAACTTGTATTCAATGACAACAGCTTGGTTAGAATTAAAAGTAAAAGAAAAGGCTGCTGAAGCCAAGCATACTCACTTGGAAAAGTTACACCTTAATCTCCCCTAGAGCTATGGCACAATATAGTTCTCTAGTCACAAGTTTGCAACCCTCTCAATAATATATGCATAAGTACAAATGGTAAATATTTTAGGTGTACACTTAAAGAAGTTCAAAGTGTGGAATGTATTTTATAAAATTTTTGAGTCAAAATGGCTAAAACTGAGTTTGAGCATTTAGTCAAACCAGAAAAGTCACTTATATCAAAGAGCTCATTCCCTAACCATATCTGATAGTCAAAACAAAAAAGAGTTGTACAATTAACTTAACCAGTTTTATCACACAAAGACGACAAAACTCCGTGTCTGATATGGCTAACACACCAACTAAACCAACCAACATGGAGAAACCTCTATCAATTAAGTGAATCACACATATTTTAAAACTATAAAATCAAGGTTACTGTTTTCCTGATAATTATTGAGAAAGAAAAGATTATGTTCTATTCTAGGTGTATTAAAGTTAATATGAGCAAATACAAATACAAAGAATAAATGGGTGTGCTTACACTATCTCTAAATCTGCTGGCAATTCACTTTCTTTTTCCCAGGTTAATATCTCCACTGCATACCGAAACATAATAGCAAAAATGTTGTAAGTTCTTGCTATCACATCTTCTGATAAATGCACAAGAGGATCCTGGAAAAAGAACAGAAAGAAATGTAACCTTGTTAAATGCACATTAATTCTCTTTTCCCATTCCACCTCTATATCTCTCAAAATACTACTGTAAAAAGCTGACTGATCTTCCAGTTTTGGCTTCTCTTTAATTTGATCCTACATATTACATTCTACCAAATCAAGCTTCCTAATACGCTTTGTTCATAATAATCCCAATTACTGAATCAAATGAACCAAAATACTCAAGAGCATTCCAATGCTTAATGAATAAATCTAAAATTTCTTTAGAATGGCATTCCAGGATCTTTAAAATCTAACATTAAACCACCCTATAGCTTCATATCCTACTAATTCCCAATTTCCAGAATAAACAAAGGAACATGTTATCTAAGGAAGACAAGCAATATTTAGTTTTATAGGTATAAAGGAAAGCCTGATTATAAGGGTTCTAAAGGGGAGAAGTCAACAAGGCCAGAAAATTGCTCCTCAGTGTTATAAGAATCACTTGTCTACTTTCTCTCAGCTAGGTAGGTTGTATGTGCATAAGTCACTTTAGACTTAGCAGTGAGTTAGTCACTGAATTTCTAGCTTAACCTAAAAATATATTACCATAAACTATACTAAGTTTATCATGGTATCTTTCAGTCAAGGTTGGCAAAATGTTTTTAACCTTACTTAATGCTTTACATGAACTTTGAACATGGAGGTTAGCTTAATAACTAAAGAGTGTTATATTCATTTTTCAAGTAAGATTAGTATATTCCCAACATCATAGAATGGGAATTACCACATTCTTCTAAATATACATAAGGATACAGAACACTGTTGTACACCAAAGGTAAGCCTAATGGAACTGATATAAAACAAATGGAGAAAGGGAATAAAAATAATGGAGGAAAAAGGAAAAGATTCCCAAAGGAGATGGACCTAGGACTTGAATAATGTAAGAAAAAGAAAAGTAACTTTTTGCCTACAATTCTTCTCAATAGGCTGCTTTATATGTCCCATCAAAAAAAATTTTTTTTATCCTACTAGCAAGGTTTACTACTATTCTTATGGAGACTGCAGAAGCTATTAAAATAGTGAAAACACCTGTACAAAGAAGGAACTAGAACTGGTACCTCCTGGGATTTGTAAAAGAATCAGGTATGAACCTCACACTACACCAAAATAGAAAATAGAATCAAAACTCAGTTTTCTTGGCAATATTATCTCACTCTATAGTCCCTCTGTTTCTTACCATTATATCCCATAATACAAGACATTTAGAGTTCTGAAGAAGTAAAGAGGACTGATTGATTGATTGATTGATTGATTTGGGTGGGTGGGTGGGTGGTTCCCTAGCTGGGAATTGAATCTAGGTTGCGGCATCGAGAGCACGGAAGCCTAGCCACTACACCATCAGGGAATCCCCCTTAAACAGGATTTACAAGAATTAAATAGCCCTGGGGAACAAACAATCCTCAATTCTTGAGAATCTAAGCCAGTAGTGTCCTAACTCTGTTCTATAAAATTCCAAGGCATGGTAGAGCTGTTGCCTACTTAAATTACAGATCAGTTATAAATATATAATTATATTTTAAAAATGGTAATATAAAAATACACTAAATGTGTTGTATTAAATATTGGAGATCACCAACTGGCAATTTTGCTGTTCTATGAACCAAGTTTGGGGCAGGCCTAGAAATACAGATTGTGTGCTATCTTTGTACATATATGTTAACTTCTTAAAAATGGTAACTACTTAAGAAAGAATTATTTCTGCAGTGAAGAATGCTAAGTTATGCAGGTCTAATCACATGTATAGTGTGGTAAATTAAACACACTTCTGCTCAAAGTGCTCTTATCATAACATAAGTCAGCTGGAATAAGTAAATAAATAACCATTTTATTCTATGTTGTGTTATCAATTGTGACTAGTAATTATAGTTCTTTGATTACACTTAGTTAGAGAATGCAAGCCTTTGTCAGTGAGTCAACTTTGATTTACTCTTCTTTTAAATTAGAAGAATACAAGGCATACTTTTAAAAAGTTTATCAGTGGTTATGTGAGAGGGCAGTGGGAATTACGGAAAACTTTTTTTTTTTTTTTTTAATGTGGGTAGTTCCCCGGCTAGGAATCGAACCCAGGCCACAGCTTGATAGCACCGAAGCCTTAAGCCACTACACCACCAGGGAACTCCCGGAAAACTTTAATCTTGTCTGTGATACACTTCTATAAGGCCTGAATTTTTAAAATGCAAATTGTGTACTACAATGAAGATTTTAACTGTTTTCATATGCAAATAAGGTATGAATGAGGATTTTCTCCATTCTGCCCCACTAAAACTAGAAATAAACTAGAAACTGAACAGTCATCAACACAATCTCCCTTATTTCATGAATTGACTTTCTAACAAGTAAATCTACATTTCAACTTATAAAAAATAAATTCACTAATACTTACTTTTATATGTTTTATTATTGGGATTTTTAAAATTATAATTTTATTTAAAACAATTCCACTGCTAAAAATGTTTTAAAAACCAGTATAATGTACTGTCAAAGAGTTCCATTTCTGGAATCTATACTAGTTAGGTTTAAAGCTCAGCTCCAACACTACTACTATGTGGGATACTTTAGGCAAGTTTCTTCATCTCTAAAAATCAAGTTTCTGCAGCTTTAAAATACTGGTACCCACAGTACTTATCTTATAGAGCTGTTCTGAGAACTAAATGAGTTAAACCTAGTATTTGGCAAAACATTTAGCTATTAATAATTACTGATCTGTATTCAAATGAGAGCAGCATTGATAAATGAAAATTTCAGATAAAAAAATCTTCACTGAGGTAGTTCATTTAGCCAATATTTGTTACTGAATTAAATTTTGTTTCAGAAAGGATTTATAGCAACAGCAAAATACATCCAATGTAATAAAATAAAAAACAGATGTAAAAAGCAGGTAAAATGAAAATAATGGTAGGAAAATAAATGTAAGTCAAGATCATGCCTACTTATAAATGCAGATCACACCAATTTCCATACAGCTCCTACAGATAGGCTTATTTACAAACATTTGGCTCTATTTTACAGAAGCCTCAACAAATGGAAATACAATTAGGTTGCAAACAAGATTTGGCATGTGAGGCCAGTTTCCTGATCCCTGGCCTATACAATGAAGTCCCATTCCAACTGCCAAGGATTGAGAAGATCTGTGGAACTTCTAAACATTATCCCTATAGGAATATACTCATATTATCAATTTTTTCCCAACTTTTTCTTGAAGATGCAGGTTGAATGTATAACAAACAAACAAACAAACAGTTCAATAAAAACAATTTTATGACATATTAAAAGAGTACATTCCAAATATTATATAGCTTTCTTCCATTTCAAGCATAAAATACAGAAAACTTAGATATATGTATCAATTTAGTAAGTGGGAACCAAGATGCTAAACACAATGCTACCTTTTTAAGTCTTATCCTTGAAGACTTCATTTCTCTTAACTGAATTCTTAAATAGGAATTATATGGCAAAGTCCGGAGGTTTTATTCTCTGTCAAGTTGCTGGAGTATATATTCTCTAGGCAGGGCCATGTAATTTCAGCCAGGCAGGTGATCTTCTTGGCCTATTCTTAAAATTCAGGAAATTAACCAAAGTTTGCACTATTTGATAGCTACCCCACTAATGTATGAGGATAAAGCCAACAGACTAATTTGCAGGCAGATTCATATTTTTTCTTAGAAAACTATTTTAAGTCTACTCTAAAATACAAAAAGGCAACAGAAGTCCTAAAGTTTTTCTTTTTAAATAATTTACTGAGGTGAAATTCACAGAACCATTAACCATTTTAAAGTGAACAACTCAGTGGTTTTTAGTATATTCATAATGTGCTACTACCACCTTTACATAGTTCCAAAACATTTCTACTATTACTTCAAAGTAAACCCCTTTAACTATTAAGCAGTTCCCCCCATTCTCCCCTTCCCCTAGCAATCAAAAGTCTGTGTTCAGTCTCTATAGATTTATCCATTCTAGATATTTCATATAAATGAAATCCTTTAATATGTGACTTTATGTGTTTGGCTTCTTTTACTTAGCAGACTGTTATGGAGGTTCATGCATGTTGTAGAATGTATCAGTACTTTTATTTCTTTTTGTGGCTGAGTAATATTACATTGTATGTATATACCACAATTTGTTTATCCACTGATAGTTACTTTGGCTGTTTCCACCTTTTGGTTCTTGTGAATAATGTTATTACTAACATGAGTATGTATGTACATACTTGAATAGTTGTTTTCTATTCTTTTGGGTATATACCTAGGAGTGGAATTACAAGCTAATATGGCAATTCTATGTTTAACTTTTTGAGGAAGAGTCAAATTGTTTTCCATAGCACTGAATCATTTTATATTCTCACTAGCAATATACTGGGGGTTCCAATTTTTCTTATACCAACACTTATTTTCTTTATAGCCATCCTAGGGTTTCTCATTGCGGTTTTGTTATGCATTTCCCTAATGACTAATGACGAAGAATATGTTTTCATGTATCTTAATCATTTGTACTGTATCTTTTTTGGAAAAATGCCTATTCAGGTCCTTTTCTCATTTTTAACTGGGGTCTTTTTACTGTTGAATTGTAAGATACATATTCTGGATACTAGATCCTTATCAGCTATGCAATTTGTAAATATTTTCTCCCATAGTCCTAAAGTTTTATACCAGTTTTCATTTTTTTAAAGCAAAACTTTTTCAAATATATCTTTGTTTGTTGTTTGTATTTTTACATACAGAACTCCAACCTGATATATAAAGATAAAAATGAAGCTGCTCCAATAGAAGTGGAGAAATCTGAAACCCTAACTACTTGGTGTCTCTGTAGCAAATCCTAGAGCACTTGGACAAAGAAAATTAAACACAAAATATGTTTTCAATAGCACTTAATAATACTGAACAAATTTTATCTGTCCAAAACATAGTGGCACACAGTCTAAAAAGACACTATCCTACACCATGAAGTCTTGGTCATTCTGTTAAAATATTTGAGACCTGTAAGGTATGTGTACCAGGAAGGACTAATAATGCCCACTTACTCCAAGTCTATATTAGACCTACTAATAATGCATAAGTACTCTGAATGTAACTACCTCCCTGCCATTTAAAAATAAAATCTGAAATAAAGATCTTGAATCAAACATGAAAGAGACACAAGCAACCAGCAGACATTCAAATTATTTATTTAGTGAGAGTCTACTACATCATCATAAATCTCATTTAGAGAAAAATAATGCAGGATAAATAACAATTTTAAAAAGCATATATTTATTTATAGCTGAAGTGGGTATAATTTTGTACTGAGCTATCAGCTCTCCACTTGGTCCCATAACATATCCAATGTCATTGATTTACCAGGAGATGATGATTTGGATTGGCTGCCATATGTGGCTAAAGAAAAGGAAGGTACCTGGCCTAAAAATCTTAGTCACAACACAAAGAGGCAAAAACCCAATTAAGTTAACTGATCTACACATACAGGAAAAATAATTCCTTCAATAATAAATGAGAACTTAAAAATATAACTCTCATAAATGCTTGCAATAAAAAAACAAAAAAACCACCTCAAGTAAAAAGTTTGAATTAAACAAAATTTTTAAAATTTCAAGTGTGGTCTAGCAATGGTATGGC
The DNA here is from genome assembly GCA_004026885.1 of Lyroderma lyra. NCBI lineage: Eukaryota > Metazoa > Chordata > Mammalia > Chiroptera > Megadermatidae > Lyroderma > Lyroderma lyra. The sequence continues at coordinate 337,122 of PVJL010000346.1, read as the reverse complement.
ATCCATAAAATGCAAAGAACTACCAAGTATACCTGTTAATAGTGACAGGACTATTTTGCTTATCCAGTCCTCATATTATAATCTTATTTCTATGTCTGAAAATATTTCAAACTCATGGTTAAAATACTATTTCCTTAAAAACAACTTTTTGAAAATGTTACCTCTTCTTCCTCAATTTCGGAAGTGTTAAGTTCATGTTTTTGACAGTAAGGACCCTCTTTCCAAGCTTCAGTATCACCACAGTCACAGAAACCTCCACCTCCCGATGTTGTCATCTTGAAAAAAAATTGTAAAGTATCTTGTCAATAAGTATTCACTGAGGATTATCAGATTATAATTAATATTATCAGATGCTAAGGGAATAACATTGCTAAAGTGTTTAATTTCTTTGGAGGGATAAAATTAATAAAATGCCAAATCTTTCATGTTTTAAAACTTATTTTAAATAAACCTAAAAGCTAATTTAAGTGATTTCAAAATAAGATTAGTTACTTTGTATTAAACCAGTAAACTATAGATACTTTAAAGTGGTAAAATATGTCCGCCTACATGACTTTCTTAATTAGGAAAATCACAAGGGTTTTCAGGCAGGGTTTTGGCTAAATTAGTATAATGTTCGCATCTATGCTACCAGTTTACATGATCAGATTCAAGAGTTATAAAGATTTCTATAGCTGCTGTCCCCTAGCAGGGTCTAATAAGAGTGCTGCATTTGCATTAGAGAAACTAACAAAAATGATAGAAATAGTTTATTTTTCTTTTCTAACACTCCACAAATGGCATTCTTTGAAAAGGAAGGAAGGTCAGGAAATACAAAAGTGAACAACCTGATCATAAAAACTTTTCACTACCTGTGGCATTTAAGAATTAATCATACTTCCTTAAGATATAGAAATGACTCAAAGAATCTAGTAAGACAGAACTTATTATTTAATAATTGGTAGACTGAAAATTCTGCTTTTTAAAAAATACTATGGAAGTTTAGGAATGGGTATTAGATGCAAATTTTAGATAAGCCCTATTATATTCTGTCCAAAGAAAAGTATTTGTGTGTTATATATCACAAATAATTCATGTAAACCCACCAATGACAGTTATTCCCAAGGGCTGCAAAGATATATAAGAAATACAGGCAAGCAGAATTTGGAAGATGACCCCACCCTATAGCTCTTATACTTGTTCTCATTACCAAAGATAAGTAGAACAGGTTTTAAAGGAAACTGGAATTCTCCTACTGATTTATGAAAATAAAGAGAAAAAAATATATGAAGTTCAATTTTATAGCTGTTTTTCATTATCACTCAGATATTGTGAATAAAAACAAACAGGAGGAAAAGTCCTGAACCAACAGAATTCCTTAAATTAAACAAGGTATCAATATTCCTTCTCTACCAATTTTATTTGGGATTATGGTAAACAAAGTTCTAGCTACTAAGAGTTTCTTAAATTTTGAATGTTCATGGCTCTGTTTTCAATTTCTAGTAGAGGAATTAAGAAAGGTTTAGCAATAATCTGCCTTTGTCTGTATCCTTCACTTAAAAGCAAACATACCTGGTTTTTGGAAAAGTATTGATTGCATTAAAGCAGTAAAAAATTTAAAAAACTGGAAGGTCTTATGTTCTGGAGTCAGGCCCTCTTTATAGTAGATATCTCTTTAATATTAAGAAATGACAAATCTTTTGTAGAAGATGACCGATAGATAGAATATTTCTTACATGTATAATCCTGTCACTTTTCCTTACTCGTCTCACACATCCTCTTTTCGGAACCTCCCTCTCATACTTTTAACTCTCATCTTTATCCTCTGATTTTTGATAACCCTCTTCATAAACCTAGAATTATGAAGATAATAAACATTAAAAAAATACCAAAACAAACTAGTTGAAAACCAATAGGGAGGAGCTGATATCTGTGTTGTCTTTCTTAAATCATATGTTCCAAGAAGTCTGGATTCACAATCCATTTCTACACTGCCATCATATGTTTAATAATGCTTAAATAACACATTAAACTATTCTCCCCTGATCTATTAGTGTTAAATATTGGAATTTTTAAAATGCAGAAAGGTATCTAGTATAAAATTCAATACTGGGTACAGTTATTCTTTGGACATTACTAACCCTATATCGATGGTCTTTGTGAATACTTCCCAAAAAGCACTCCATGCATAAAACACAAGTTGGATCAACTGCACAGTCTCTGTAAAGTTAAAGAAAAAAAAAAATCAGAGTGTCATAAAATAACTGTATTTCACAACATATTTCAAATTGGAATCCATCCTAGAAGAGCCATTAACAGTGAAGTGTCCTGGTGTTAAAGGAAATATTATTCTTAAAGATCTGTCAGATCTCTGATCAATAAAGTCAGCTTTTTTTTTTTTTTGGTTGGTTCCCTGAGTGGGGATCCAACCCAGGCAGCCGTGGTGAGAGTGCCGAAGCCTAGCCACTACACCACCATGGAACCCCCTGAAGTCAGCTTAAAAATCTGCTTCTCATACTAGAAGTGTACTAGCAAGTCTCTGAAGGCACATATTACTGGAATGGTAATTTTCCCCAAAGATTTGGGGAAATCACATTTTATATTAAAACACACAGATGTATATTATAGGTCTGAAATTGTATGAATTCTTAACATGTACCTTGAGATTTCAAGTAACTTCCTCCAAATACGTGTTTCAGGCCCAGTTTTTTCAAAGTGGTATGTATATACCCCCCAAGAAAGGCAAGATGTCTAAGATGCAAGAAAATACAGAACTTATATTTCTATTTAAATTTCAACTAATTTAAAAGGGAAATTAAACATTTTAAGTGTTCAGTATACAGAATGACATGTTTCCTCATTTGGTCTGTATGTCTGATGGTCACACAGTACATAAGGTTCATAAGATATTCTGACAGGAGAGTAATAATTCCACGAGGCAGATGGATGGCTTGACAGTGGTGTCCTCAGTCATTTCATTTGCTTTTGTCATACTGCCAGTTAAATACATTTTATAGATCATATCTTAAATAAGAGAATCTCTATAATTCCAAGAAATAAGATGGGGAGTCATGAAAATCTTTAAATTTCCCTTATCTTTGTTCTTGTATCCTCACAGGCAACCACTCAATGTGCTTATTTTGTGCCCTTTTATTTGCATGTTCTTGCAAAATATTTTTGAGGGCATGATTTTTTATGTATGCAAATCTTAACTGTTATATAACACATTCTATTCTTTACTTTTTCACTTTCATAATGTGATCCATTCATTTTTTTATGTGTACATCTGATTTGCTGTTTCTAATCGCTACAGAGCATGCCATGGCAAGCATCCAAAACATTTTCTCTCTCTACTGTCCTGCACTGGATACCTGGACCACCTCCAGTGCCTTTCTACCACAAATGATGCTGTAAGGAACATGCCTGTAAATGTTCTCTTATGGACCTGTTTGAGACTTTCTTTGGCATATAAACTCAAAAGCAGAATTGCTGAGTCATATACAAGTAAAGTTCTTATTCTGAGTGCCATTCTACTGTCCACAGTGGCTACATAACCTCCCAGTGTGTGAGGGTTTTTATAGCCCCGAATCTTCATCAGCACTTGGTTTTACCTGGTTTTCTAATATGTGCCAACCTAACATATATAGAATGATATCTTACTGTTTTAAATTGCATTTCCCTAATTGCTAATATGTTTGAGCACCTCTTTATATGTTTATTGCTTTAGGGGCTTCCTTTCCTATAAATTCCCTTTTTATATCCTTTGATGAGTTTCCTGCTGGGATAGCTTTCTTTATCTTGCTTATTTATAAGAATTCCCTATATAATCTAGTCCAGAGGATATTAACCACTTGATAATATTAAACATTGCAAAACTATCTCCATTGTCACTTGTGTATTACTTTTGCCCATGGGGTCTTTTGTTAAAAAGAATTCCCTATTTTGATGCAATTAAATTTACACACACACACACACACACACACACACACACACACACAGCTTTGCGCTTTGAGGTTTTAAGACTCTTGTTTCCCCAACCCAGGTCACAAAATAAATTTTCATTTTCTTTGGTTTTATCTTCCACATTTAAGTGTTTAATTCATCTGGATCTACTTTTGTGTATGATACAGAACAGAGATAGTTTTATTTCTCCATTTATAATGAGCTATCCCCCCCCACCCCAACACCATCTACTAAACAATCTTTTACCTATTGATGTAACCTTTCCAAGTTCCCACATATCCTTGGGTTTATTTCAAAGCTCTCTAATATGTTTGAGTGATCTATTTATTCTTATACCATACCACACCGTTTGGCTGTGGCTTTATAGTATGTCTTAATATTTGGTAGAGTAAGTTCCTCCTTATTTTCCTTTCTGTAAGGTTTACGTAGCTATGCACAAACTCTTATTCTTCTATATATCATTTAGGATAAGTTTTAAAGTTCCTCAAATATCCAGCTAAAATTTTGAGAGATTACTTAGAATTTATTGATAAACTTTAAGAGTAATAACATCCTTATAAAGTAAATGATAATGTCCATGATGATTTCTTATGTCTATTATTGAAGTTTTAAGAAAGTTTTTTTCATAAGTCCTTTGTATTCAAGGTAAATGGGTATATAATCAATACAAAATGACAATTTTATCCTTTCTTTACACTATTTATACACCTTTTATTTTTCTTCCCTTATACTGAGGATCTCCAGTAATATGATAAACAGTAGTAGTAATAGTAGGCATCCTTGTCTTACTTTAGATACTAAAGTAAAGATATCTAAAGGGTCTTCATTAAGTATTATTTATGCTCACTATAGGTTTACTAAGAAAGTACTCTTCTTTCTAGGCATTTTATCTTGCCTTTTCTATATAAACTATTCCTCAGGGTAACAAAGGATTGATGAGGGACTGTGTTTCTTTTAATAGTAATAAACTAATAAGCTAATAAAGAAATGTTAAGTTAGAATATTACCATTTTGCTACCCTCTAATAAAATAATAATCTAGGCAACAAGCAGCAATGACTGCTAAAACATTAGGTAAAGAGGCTACAAGACCTTTATAATGGCTTCATCTGCCAGATTCCTAAACCTAGTAATCAATCTCAAAAAGAAAAGTAGCCAAGCACTATGTACTTCTTGATATGAAGAATTAGAAGTCACATAGTAATAATTATGCAGTGATTATCACGCCTGCCACCACATAACAGAACTTGATTAAGCCTAACTACCTGTTTACAGGAAACACAGGGAATAAAGAAACATGTTAAACAAGACCTCAGGGACACAATGAGTCAAGTCCAGAAGGTGGAAAATTCCATAGTACAAATGACCTGTTTTTTTAGTAACATAAATAATAAAAAAAGAAAAAGAGGGAGAGAAGCTATTATAGATTAAGAAAAAAAAAAGAGGAATAACAACCAAATGAAATATGTGAACTCTGAATTCACATTTATGAGTTTATCAGGACAATTTCAACTCTAGTTAGATATCAGAAAATATTAAGAAATTCATGTAGTTTCTTAGCATGTTAATGGTCATAAAGAAAAATAAAGCTACACGGTGATTACTGGTAAAAAGGCATACTGTCAGGGTGTGTGTGTGTGTGTGTGGGGGGGGGTGTGTACATGCACAGTGGTACACATTTAAAAGAGTTAGTGTATGTTGGTTAACTGCTGAAGCTGAATACCAATTACTGAAGCTGAGCAATGAGGACTTGTCAGGTCTATTATACCATTCATTACCCTACTTTTATGGTGTTTGAAAATGTCCCTAATAAAAAGTTTCTAAAACCCAAACACAAATACTCAATTAAGTTCCCTTACATATACTTTGTAAGGGAAATTATCAAGCTTTCCTTGCTAAGAATTTATATCATAAACAATTACTGAAATTTATAAAACACTTTTCTGAATCAAATCAGAAAAAATTTTCTTAACTATTAAAATGGTGAATTACATTAATAATTGTTTTAAAGATGAACTATCTTTGGATTCCTAAACTCCCCTTGTTCATGATTCACCACTGTTTTAATACATTCTTGATTCAGAAAGCTAGTTAGCAGATTTTATTTAGGGTCATTTCATCTACATTAATAAGGGAAATGGCTTTACAATGTTTTGTCTTGAATTTATCAGGGTTTGAAATTGAGATTATTCTACTAGCATAAAGAGGCAGTTTTCACTTTTTTCATTTTCTGTAGCAATCTGTGTAAGAGAAGAATTGTTCCTTCAAAATTTGGTGATCTCACCTATATAGTTATCTACGTATGTGATTTTGGGGAGGGAAGAGCTTTTATTATCAATTCCAATGTTTTCAAATTGTATTCAGGCTGCCTATCATTTTTCTATGAATTTATCTACTTTAACCCTTTTGCTGTTTAGAAAAAAAAACAACGCAGCTCACTGCTGTGTTCAATTAATTTTATATAAACACGCTCTTTGAGGCTAAAGCAAATCTGACTGCTTTTCAATGTGAAAATAAAATATAAAAATTGTTGAAGTTACTTCTAAAGAGAACTTGTCTCTAATCTTAATGTAACAGAAATGTATGTGATGATGAGATTTAACAATATTTTTTTGTGATAAATTTCCACGAGTTATCTTGGGTTAAATGTTGCAGCCACAAGCGTTGCCAGCAAGTATTCTCAGTTCAAACAGGAAATGGGTTAAGTTTCCAAATGTTTTTAACATTTAGTTGTTCATAATTTTTATATTTTAGAGGATGCCAAACATTCTTGGTTCATGGCATCTTTCATAGTGTCTCAATAGTTTTCTTTCCAGGCACCCCAAGAACCAAAAGAAATGCTTAACCACTTTGTTTATCAAACAGGTTCAAACAACTTGGCACATGTTGGGCATTGCAATTTCTCAAATCTCAGAATCAGATTGTACATTGCCACCCTCATTTCCTATTCCACAAAGTACAGGTTTCCCCTGCTATCCAAAAGTAGAGTGTTCCTATGAGATCTTTTGTAAGCTGAAATGGTGTAAAACAAGGAAGCAATTAGTCTCTTCTCAACTTTCATGACCACAGTCTTTTGAAAATATGGTCAGTTATTTTGTAGATGTCTCACAATTTGGGTTTGTTGGATGATTTCATAATTAGATTGTTATGCAGTTGGGGCAAGAATACCTCAGAAGTGATGCTGGAAACGAGAAATATCTACTGTGCCAAAAACAATCAAGTAAGTTTTAAGAAAATGACAGACTGGCATATTTGATGGAATACAGACACAAAAATCCTTAACACAACATTAGCAATATATAAAAGTTATAATACTTGTTAAATGAGGTTTATTTCAGTAATGAAAAATATTGGAAGAATTAATCAGTGCAATCATTAATGGAATAAAAAAGGAAAACTGATCATTTCAATAGATGCAATAGAAGCAGCACTTGACGACATTCAATAGACATTTATAATATAACCCCAACAAACTAAGTATAGAAGGGAACTTCCTCAATGAGATAAAGTAGATGTATGAGAAAACTACACCTAATATCATACTTACTATAATAGTGAAAGAATGAATGCCTTCCTCCTAAAATTGGGAAGAAGGCAAGGATGTCCCACCTTCAGCAGTGCAGTAAGGCACAAAAAAGAAATAAAAGGCAAAAAGATTGGAAAGGAAAAATAATACTGTCCATTAACAGAAGACATGATTATATAAAAATCCTAAGAAACAAAACCAAACCTACTAGAATTACTAAGTGACTTTAGCAAGAATACAGTTTAATATCAGAAACCAACTGTCTTTCTTTATACTCATAGAAAAAAAATGGAAACTAAAACTAATAAGTTAAAACTATGAAAAATACCAATATAAAATACTTAGGAATAAATGTAACAAAAGGTGTGAACAACCTTCTTTACACTCTAAAGACATTGCTAAAAGAGATTAAAGAAGAACTCTCAATAAAAGAAGATACATGATGTATATGGATTAAAAAATTCAATATTGTTAAAAAGTCAATTCTTCCCAAAGTGATCTATAATTCAATGTAATCCTAATCTAAGGAGTCTTTCTTAAAAATAAAAACTAACAAGCTAATTCTAAAATTTATAAATACAAAGGAACCCAAAACAGACAAAAAGGAACAAAAATGTAAGATTTACACTAATCAATTCAAGGCTTACTATATAAAGTGACAGTAATCAAGATAATGTGGTTATTAGCTTTAAGAACTGCCATATCTATGAATGCAATAGAGTATTCTGAAATACACCTATCTTACTCAGTCAAATTGTGTTTGCTAAGGTACCAAAACAATTCAATGGGAAAAGGAAAAATGGTGCTGGAAAGACTGGAAATCCACATGTAATAAGTAAATGAGAATTAATCCCTACACGTCAAGACATATAAAAAATTAGTTTGAGATCATAGATCCGAACATAAAATCTAAAATTTCAAAGTGTATACAAGAAAACACAGAGAATGTGGGAGAAGGCAGACAATTCTTAAAATAGGAGACGATCATCACAAAAAAACTGGAAATTGAACTTGATCAAAATTAAAAACTTCTGTCACCAAAAGACACCATATAGGCAAGTCATAGACTGGGAGAAAATATTCACAAAAATGTCTGACAAAGTACCTGTATCTAGAATATACAAAGAACTTCAGTGGAGTTCCCTGGTGGTGTAGTGGCTTAAGGCTTCAGCACTGTCAGTGCTACAGCCTGGGTTGATTCCCAGTCAGGGAACTACCCACATACCACAAAAAACAAACAAACAAACAAACAAACAAACACACAAACAAAAAACCAAAGAATTTCAAAACTCAATAATGAAGACAAACACTCCAATAAAAAAAATGGGCAAAAGACTTGAACAAAAGCTTCAGAAGTTAAACGAGCAATGAGCACACGTAAAATTGCACCAATGTCATTAGTCATCAGAGAAAAATTAAAACCATAATAAGACACCACCACTACATAAAATAGATAAAACTGAAAAAACTGACAATATGAAATGTTGAAGATATGGAGCAAGTGGAACTTTCATACATTACTGGTGGGAATGAAAAATCATTTTGAAAAAAGTTTAGGCAGTTTCTTATTAAGTTGAACACATACCTGCCCTTTGACCCAACAATTCCACTCCTAGAGATTTATCTATAAAAAAATTAAACATATGTCTACAAAAAGACTTGTGCACAAATGCTCATAACCAACAACTAATGTATCAGCTAACAGTGTGCACTGTAGTAGACTACAGTCTAGAAAGGCCTTCTGAATGGTGTCTTAATAGTCCTAAAATGTGTCATAAAAAGCTAAAGGTTTTCAATAGTACAAGATTTATGTTATTTGACATACTAAACACATAGAAGTATAATTAAGTACAGAATAATAATGCCGAATACTTTACATGTTGCATTTAAAATAATGTTGGCACAAGTTGATATAATTTATGAAATAAATTACCATTTTTCTTTCCTTTAAGTTTTTAAAAATTTCCACTAAAAAAAGAGAATGAGCTGCTCAAATAAAAGGTCATAGAAGCTTTATTCATGACAGCTTCAAACTGGAAACAACCCAAATGTTCATCAACAGGACAACAGATTACTGGCAATTACAGTACATTCATACAATGACTACTAAGCAATAAAACTGGAACTAATTTTTAATAATTATAATATTGTGGATAAATCTGATAGATACACTGAGTAAAAGAAACCAAACAAAAAAAGAGTATAATTTCGTTTTTATGAAGTTCTAGAACAGGGAAAACTAATCTAAGGGGAAAATACTAGAATAGTGGTTGTGAAGGGGTTGAAGCTATTAACAGGGAAATTTCTAGTCAGATGAAAATGTTCTGTATCTTGAGAGGATGCAAGTTACACAAGGTTAACTATTGTCAAAAATGTACAATTAAGATTTGTGCCTTTCAAAATACGTAAATTTCCCCTTAGAAACCTCAAATAGGGTGCCAATAGGAAAATGTTGGTGCTAACAAATTTGAGTTTCCTTACCTGAAAGGATTACCCCATAGTAATCTATTCATAGTTCTACTATTTTTTTAATACATAGACAAAGGTATAAATGTAAAGTTGGTATTAATCCATGTAATTTCTACGTTCGATCCTGCACCAAGCAGAATAAAAAAGATCATAAATCACCAAACCGACAATATAAGACTTATTTTTGGGGGAGGTAGTTCCCTGGCTGGGAAATGAAGCCAGCCCATGGCGTTGAGAGCGCCAAAGCCTAGTCACTTCACCACCAGGGAACCCCTATAAGACTTATTTTAGGGAGTTCCCTGATGGTGTAGTGGCTTAAGGCTTCGGCGATGGCACTGTCAGCATTGCGGCCTGGGTTCGATTCCCAGTCAGGGAGCTACCCACATACCAAAAAGCAAAAACAAAACAAAACAAAACAAAACAAAACTGACTTATTTTAGACAACTATAGGAATCCAGACTAGATTATCTAGGAGATATGAACTATCCATTCACTCTCATTTTCCCAGGTAGGAGAAAATATTGTAGACAAGGGAAATTACATTATATTGAAGGCTATAGTGATAACACATAGCACTGAAATTCTACTTCTAGGTATTTACCTTGAAAAACAGATGGGTACAAATATGTCAGGGTGTTGTTCTTTGCAGTGCAGTGTACTACAGGAAAAAAAACTAGAAATTCCCATTTCTGATTTAACAGGGTAATCAAATAAATTATGGCTGGCCTTACTACAAAACATGGCAGTTAAAACAATAATGTAGATTTATATATACTGACAGGGAAATATCTTTAATGCAAACTGTTAAATTTTTAAAAAAGGCAGTTACGGTATATATAGTACAATTTCATTCATGTATTACATCCACAATTAGAGGTTTGGTAATTAATATTTTTAAAACTAAAACAGCACTGATTTTGATCTTTGGACTATTCATGTTAAAAAGAAACAATCTTAAAAAAGAACTGCTAAAAAGAGATCAAGCCTTCAAGTTTTTCAAAAAGCAAGAAACAATGCACAACTCTTCTTACTGGAATAAGTGAGCTTCCATATTAGAGCTTTTTATTTCCAAACAGAAAAGAATAAAATTATCTCTACTCACCTCTGCTTGAGATGGCTCAGTAACTTATCTGAAGACAAGTATTTGGTTAAAAATAATCCTACATATTGAGAATGAAAAAAATTTCTTGTACATAACCATGAGCAACATCCTAGAGTAGATGGTTTACAATACATGCAGTATTGCCACTAGACAAGTATGGAGATGTGCAACAAAGAGTAATACTCAAGCTATTTAACTAAAGTGGGAACAGCAAAATAATATCTTTAAAACTGCCCTCTGTATTTTAAACAATATAACAGACATCTGCTCAACAAATATGTGCTGAGCATCTAATATGTATGAAGCACTACTATAAGGGCCAAATATCTGCAATTGGGAAAGAGTAGCTTATAGAGTAGTCTACAGGATAATAAGGGAGAAAAGGGATTAGGCCAAGTTCAAAATTCTAAGTCACCAAAAGCTCTTTCTCCAGCCCAAGTATGATCTTTATTTAATATTCCCTGTGTGTAGTTGGTGATACAGAAGACAGTATTGCAATGCAACTTGATTTTCTGATTAGAAATCAGTGTTACTGTGTAGTAGTTTCCAGGATTTTGAGTTTTAGGGACCAGTAGAATGACCAAAAAAAAAAAGGGCTGCTAACTTTTTTTTTCTAAGAATATTAAAAACAAAACTACTTGGGAGTTCCCTGGTGGTGTAGTGGCTAAGGCTTTGGCGCTGTCAGTGCTGTGGCCTGGGTTCAATTCCCAGCCAGGGAACTACCCACATAAAAAAACCAAAAAAACAAACAACAACAAACCCCCAAAAACTACTTAATTAATTGCTAACTTTTTTCTAAGAACATAAAAAAAAATGAAACTACTTAATTAACTGCTTTGTTTTTACATACTAATACATATTTGGGGGGGAGGGAGGGAGGTAGTTCCCTGGCTGGGACTCAAACCCAGGCCGCGGCATTGAGAGCGAGCGCCAAAGCCTAACCACTGCACCACCAGGGAACCCCCTATATACTAATATTTTTAACAACAAAGAATCTCAGAATTTAAGAACTAAATAAATTTAGCTCTAAGAAAAACTCAAGAGTTCCCTGGTGGTGTAGTGGCTTAAGGCTTCGTCGCTGGCACTGTCAGCGCTGCGGCCTAGGTTCGATTCCTGGCCAGGGAACTACCCACATACAGAAGAAAAAGAAAAACTCAGTACATTTTTCCTCATCTTACTGAGTATGAGTGAAAAATTTCTGAGACCAGTATTTGAGAATCAAAGAAAGGTGAAGTAAAAAGAACATGGATTTTTAAGAGTCAGAGAGCCCTGGTTTCAATTTTTATGGCTGCAGGTAAGTCACTTAAACCATTCTGAGTGTGTTTCCTTAGAAGTTTATGGAAGGATTAAATATGATTATATGTAAAGAAAGTGCTTAGCATTAAATGTGGTGCCCAGAAGATGCTCAACAAACATAAACAACTTTCACTGTTAAAACTGATTTTAGGACTTCTATTTCTGGTTATGAAGAATAACGAGTACTGAACTAACCCTCCCACTGTACACAATCATAAAACTAGATGAATACATGAGGCAGCTATTTCCAGGCATTGAACAGGTAGCACTAGACAGTGATAACTAAGAGAAAGGACACTCATGAGGTGAGCCCCATGACGGCTCTGCCTCTTACCAAGGATGTAAATTCCCACCTGTGGCACAGTGAGCTGGAGTCTAAGCAGAGCAGAAGGTCCTGCTGAGCTGAGACCAGGGTTTTAGGTAGGTGAAATAAGTAGAAGTCGAGGGTCAGGGTACCAGAAAGGTAGGATGTGTACAAGATGGTAGGGGCCAGAAACGGGGGTCACCTGTAAATGAGTTCTAGGCTGAGGGTTCGGCTGCACATGCACAGGGCAACATTCTCCAAGATTACTGGAGAGTGGAACTGTGAGTGCCACAGAGATACTTGAAGTCCAGTAAGCATCATGAGAAGACTTTGGAATTCTGCTCAAGGCAGACATCCAGCTGAGATACCAAAGAGGCCGTGACCTGAATTAAGGACTATGCATCTTAAAGTAAGACTTATTTTATATTTCCCTAACAAGGGGTGGGAGGAGGTCACCATGGCCCAGTACAGGGTGTGGAGCCCAAATGGGGTAAGGAGGGCAACTACACAGAGCTGGGTGGTACTGGCAACAGCAGCAAGAGAATGGTTACATACAGGGGAATGAGCAAATAAGTACAATAATAGTTTTAGGATGAGAATTGGGTTCATCACAGAAGGGAGTTACAAGTATGCAAAGGGAGAAGGCAAGAAAGAATCCTGTGGTGTTTGACTGGAACTAGAGAGACAATTGTATGTGCATGGTTTTCAGTAACTCTTTCAATATGTATCTACAGACAGATATTGAATATAGATCCACTGAGAGGGCGTGGGCTTAGTGACATACCAAGAGCAACAATCACACCTACCTGTCTTATTTCTACTAAAGAGAAACCAGGTTAATTGGAGAAATGGTTGGTTTCAGGTCTGGGGAAGGGAACAGTCCAATATATATCTGAAGAATCTTGTGTCAAAAAGAAAAAGGAAGTGCTCAAAGAATGATGGTGACTCGAAAAAGAAAAGAGTTCCAGGACCTCCCACTGGTCAAATCTAGAACCATTTGAACACAATAATAATGGGACTTCACACTGGGCGGTGAGCACACAATGCAGCACACAGACGATGAGCTGCAGACTCATATACCTGGCACCTGTGTAATCCTTGCCACCCACTGTCACCCCAATAAGCCTAACAATACAAAAACAAAGAATAACGGGACTCCATATGGAATACATATGGAGATAAATAAATTGAATCTCTGATAAGAAACAAGATTTTCATAGTCTCAAAATACTTCCCACAAAATGCTGATTATAGAGAGGAAAAGAATAACTGCACAGTAGATAAGTCTTACAGTATCTCCTTATCAAGTGAACTAAGTTAACATCACTAGTTATCAAAAAATCAAAATCATACACTACTTAATAGGGTACAATGAGAACAGGAAATTTCTGTGATATTCCTGTGAAAGAATCAACCTGAATCTAATTGTTAAGTTTATGAGACAAATCAAAATTGACAGATATTTACAAAATAACTGGCTTGTAATCTTCAAAAGTGTCAAGATCATGAATGTCAAAGAAAAACAGGATATGCTCCAGATTGAAAATGAAGAACTCCCCCCCAACACACACACACACACACACACACACACACACACAGAAAATGAAGACACGCCATACAAATGCATGCTTTGGAAGTGGTTCCTTTTGTTACAAAAGGCATTACTTAAACAACTGAAGCTCAATTTCCTCATCTGTAAATCATGAGGTTAAACTAGCTCTATTGCTCCAAACATCAATTAAGGACTCAAAGAGGTTCCTGTAAAGACAGACAAAAAAACTAGATCTAAATATCTCCATTGGTATTCTAACCATACTGATAGACTACCATGGACACCCAGAGACTTTTACCAAAATTAAGCTTATTCAAGTCTTACAGGAAAATAGTCTTTATGGAAAAAAGTGTTATAAAATACCTCTATTAATAGTACATCCACACAATCTAGCTATCTTCGCTGATAAAAACAGATGTCAAGATTTTGTTAGAAAATAGAAAATTTAGCCCAGTATATGTAACATATTCCCTTTTGTACCTATGTTTGCATATATGTATGTTTGAGATAATTATACAGACAGGCCTGCATATGCATAGATAATTTCTGGAAAGATACATAAGAAAATGTTAATGATTAGTTCTTAGAAACAGGAATAGAAAGTCACAAAGGAGATAGACACTTTCCTCTCTTCTACCTCTGTATACTCAATTCTTAACATTAAAAAAACAAACAGAAACAAACAAACAAAAAAAGTCAAGTCATCCTAGCAGCAAGTACATATAGCACCCAGATCATCATGGTTTCTAACTACCATTTCCAGTTAAAAGGAAACTCCTTGCAGAAATGGCTGATTGCAACCTAACCTACACATGTAGCCTAGTAGGTAACCTAGCATAGATTAACCTTTGTTTAGAGTTTTATAACTTTGCCTTGATTAACCTGCAAACCCACTTAGATCACTGTAAAATTTATAAGGTTTGTGTAATGCTATCTTGTAATTTGCTGAAAATTTCACAGACAGAAGATTAAGGAAGACGCTTATTTATACCTATATAATCCCTGATGTTGATGATTGCTAGAAGTACTGTTCAGGAACAAACCCAGAATGTTTTACAGGAACAGAGAGTGAACCAGCTAAAACCTATTGAGACCAGTTGAAGCAGCCTACAAGACCCTCCAGTAACCTCCTCATGAACTTCCCTCTTTATAATACTAAAATCTCCACCCAAGTAGAGAAATTTTCTACCATTTTTGAACATGCAATATATGAGGTCAAAAATTAATTTTGCAAGCTCATCCTAGAAAAAGTGCTATATACTACATTGCTGAATATCACTACGGTCACCTTTGAAGTACTCCCCTTGCCAAGGCACTGACACCTTACCGAGTTGTTTTTACAGTGCTGCCAAAGTTAAGTGCATGGTGGCAAGTTTATGAACTTAACTGTCAGATTTTGGGTACAATGACAGCTCTGATGGTCATTCCTGAAAAAGAGTTCCAAAACTGCTCTGAAGGGTGGACTAGGCGCCAGTGTCAGTGCAGAGCTTCCCAAGGGGAGTACTTTGACTGTTGTGATATCCAGCAATGAGGTATGTAGCACTTTTTCTAGAATGAGTTTGTGAAATTAATTGTCTGACCTCGTATGTATAGCCATGTTTTCTGACCGTGTGTGTGCAGGAATGTCCCCACCTATACATGCAATAATGAAGTCTACTGTCCTGATGTTCAAGCACGATTTTCCCTAATAAAGATAGATCAGATGATTTGTTTGGGGATATATTGCTCTAGGAATGATCCCTGGTGTGTTCTTGCTTGCTGCCTTGCAATAAAGTTCCTTCTCATAAAATCATCTCAGAGTTGTCTTTTGGCTGGCAACTACTGAGCATTAGGACCTGGTTCAGTTGAGTAACGTGATTCTACACAGGGGTCAGAGTAAGTACAAAGTGAGGTGTCTATTATGAGTCAGAAAGCAAAGAAGCACTCAAAATCTAAGAAAAACATTAGAAAAGGACAAAAAAGCTAGCTTGTGTGATGGAGCTCCCACAGGCCCAATTTGGGATAATTTGAAGATCAAAAAGAATCACTGGGAGTTTCCTGGTGGTGTAGTGGCTAGTCTTTGGCACTCTCAATGCTGCAGCCTGAGTTCAATTCCCACCCAGGGAACTACCCGCTCCCCCCCCCCCCCAAAAAAAGAATCACTGTAACTATCAAGAAAAATAAGGAAGTGATTATTATAAGAGTCAAGGTAGCAGTTAATTATGGGGTTTAAGAAAGCATACAGTGGGTTTCTAAAACACTGGTGATGTTCTATTTCTAGACTTGGAAAATAATTACATGAATGTTTCACATACTTGGTGTGTACACTTATATATAATAATATGTTTCATAATTTTAAAAAATGTAAGATTTCAGGGAAAAAAAGTCAAGTAAAAACAATAACCTTTTAGAAAAGAAAATTATTATATTTTACCTGCAAGAGTATGTAGGCTCTCCTATTTTAAAAACACGACCACAAAGATGAGAAGGTTTGTTTGCTTGTTCAAGTTTTGGAAATCCAAATGCAGGATCTTCACCACAAAGGTACCACTCCATTGGTCCCAAAAGAACATGCTGTGCCAGCATGTCTTCCTTCTGTGGAAAAGGGTTGGGACCCCTGCAATAGATTTTGGGTACATAGTGGGCTAAATGCTGGTACACTTCTCTCATGAGGTCAGTTGCTTGCAGCCATTTCTTTAAAAAAAGAAAAAAATAGTTTTAAACCATGTTAACAAACCACTAATTTAGAATAAATCTACTCTATTTTCTTTTAGGTACAAAAATAATGATAAGAGACTTATAAATTATTTTGTTGACAACATTCATCAATGTATGTCTTCTGTCTAAAAAGGGTAAAATATAGAACTTTATTAAAATTCAAAATATTTTAGAATCCTACTTTACTTAAAGTGAAATGAGCCCCTCTCCTCAACTCAAGAATTAACCTTCTTTAGCCAGTACAGAACCACAACAAATCATCATACAAGGTAGTAGCCACTGAGCTCATCTGACCTCTTTTCTAATACTGTGTTCAAATGATAGTTTTTTTCTTTTTAATTTTTTTCTTGCTTTCCATTACAGTTGACATGTAACATTATGTTAGTGTCAGGTATACAACACAGTGATTAGGCATTCATATACCTTATGACGTGATCACCCTGATACTCTCATTGTGGTTTAGATTCTCTTCTCAGTTTGCCAACAGGAAAAGTACAGGGTGAACATGAACGACCAATATATTAGTTATATTTCTGATTAATAAATGAGATGATAGCCGACTCTTACGGATGTCAGTCTACAAGAGACCTTGTTCCATCCATTATGCCTTCTTTCCCTGATTAACCTCCCTGTAAGCCAGCGGTTCTCAACCTTCCTAGCCCGGCAACCCTTTAATACAGTTCCAAGGGGTCGCGACCCACAGGTTGAGAATCACCACTAAGCCCTTTTCTCTTCGCTTTCCCTGCTAACAACAAACCAAGAATAGCCACTTCTCTGTCCCAAAACTTTTATGTTTAATTACCTGTGATAACTAGCTACCTAGCAGATATTGTGATATTGTGATTTATAATAAGAAATACAGATATGTTCTTCTTCCTATTCCTGGCACATAGCTCCTAAAACTCTTGAAATTTCCTAAGTGATAAGTGAGACAATCCATGGACACAATCAATAGTTTAATGTTTATTTGGGGACGAGTGGGTTAGGGAGGGGAGAAAGGGGAGGGGGTGGGAGAGGAGGGGGGGAAGCTAAATATAAGGTGATGGAAAGAGAAGTCACATTAGGTGGTGAACTTATTACACAACAAGGTGACAATGCACTGTAGAATTGTATGCCTGAGACCTATGTAATCCTTGCTAACAGATGTCACCCCAATAAGTCTAACAATAAAAATGAATTAAAAAAAAAAAAAGGTGAAAGGAGTATCTTCTATTATTCCTAACAAGCCCCTTTGGGGAGCTGGTTGTCAGGGGAACCAACCACATGATTAGATGGTTGAAACTCAGTTAATGACCAGTGATTTAATCACCCTTGCCTACATAAGAAAGCCTCCATAAAAATCCCTCAATGTCACGGTTCAGAAACTTCTGTGCTGGTGAACACACAGTGGTGCTGGCACAGGGCACGGAAGCTCCGCCGCACCCCTTCCCACATACCTTGCTTTGTGTAGTTCTTCCATCTGGCTGTTCCTGAGTTGTATCATTTTATAATGAACTAGTAATCTAGTAAGTAAACTGTTTCCCTGACTTCTGTGAGCTGTTCTAGCTAGCAAATTATTGAATCCAAAGAAAGAGTCATGGAAACCCCTGATCTGTAGCCATGTCAGACAAAAGTTGTAATTTTAGGACCCACTGCTTGTGATTGGCATCTGAAGTGGTGAAGGGGGCACTCTTGTGGGACTGGGCCCTTAATCTGTGAGATCTAATGCTAACTCTAGGGATATAGTATCAGAATTGAATTGAATTGTAGGACACTCAGCTGCTGTCTGCAGAGAATTACATAATTGATTGGTTTGGGGAAACCCCTCTCCCACATAGTTGCTGGCCAGTGTAGAGTGAAAAAGAAGGAAGAGTTTTTCCTTTCAAACACCCACTCAGTTATGTCCAAAATTGAACTAATCATTTCCCACCACCACCTCCAAAAACACCCTTGCTATTTCCCTCATTTCTCTATTTTAGATACTGGCATCTACCCAGGTATCCACACCAGAAAAACCTGAAAATCTTCCTTCTTCCTCACCCCAAAATCCAATCAAGTCTTATCTATTAGGCTTCTTAAATATTTACTGAATCTGTTCATTTCTTTCTCTCCACCTCCACACGTACTACCTCCACTACCTTAGTCCAAACCCCTACTGCCATCTTTCACCAGGATGAGTACAACAATGTCCTAAATGGCGATCCCTACTAGTACTCCTGTACCCTCCATTTTCCAACCAGAGAGATTCTTGCAAAATGCCACTTGGATCATGTCATTCAGCTCCCCCTTGTACTGAGGATCAAGTTAATTTCCCTGACAAGGTTTTACAAAGTCCTTTGCCTAGTATCATACTCTCCTGTCTCCTCCTCCTGACCTATATTGGCTCTTTTCTCTTCCTGCTATTTTCTACTTATTCTTCAGATCTCAGTTTATGTTTCACTTTCTCAAAGATGTCCTCTCAGCCCATTCCTCGTCCCCATCTTCCATCTCCATATCCCCCCAGTTCTAAAACAGAACCTGGCCCCAGTGGGCATTTAGTAAAATCTGTTAACTGAATGACTATAAATAGGTTTACACCCCTCACTGGCATATAACACTGATGTTACGGAAAGATTCTCCATGTTGTTTCAAAGAAAGCAGAGATAAAGCAGATCCAAGCCTGCAGTCTCTAAAGACTAAATCACATAAGCCCTGGGTAAAGAATTCTTCAAACCACCTCCCTTCTTAAACCTATTGCCTTAAGTCTTCAATCTGGTCCCTGTATTCTGTCATTTACCTTGGACTTCCCTGCCAACTCTGTCTATATGTTTATTTGTCCTCCATACTATTTTGTGTAATTACAATGCATTTTGGCTCTAAACCAAGTAAAAATTTAAAATCAGAAAAAAATAAAATGACTCACTCCTATAAAAATGCAGTCAACTGAACTGCTAATTTATAGGTCTGGTGTTTACCTACAAATTACAATTTAAGATCCAAATTACATCCTCAGTAAAAAAGCTTATGTTCAAGTGCTGTCTGACACCATAAGACAACAGCAAAGATCTTTCTTTTAATTATGCCTGTACAATCTTCAGCCCACCTCCTTCCTTCTAAAAATAATGCATAGAGATTTTAAATATTCATGAGAGAACTTTTACTAAAAAAGTAAAAATCTTGTTCATAAGTTAAGGGACTAAATGGAAAGTCATAACCAAAAACTGAAAAAGTTTTCTCGGCTAAAGTGAAACTATCTTTTATAAACGTTACTTTGTTATCGTTTCTAAGCCTTTTGGCTAAGATCAAGTGTAGTATCTGTTCTTATCAGTCAAATGTTACTTTGTTGTATTTACTTTATGCAAATTGAGCCTATACTCTTAAAACAACAGCACTTCTTAAGAGACAATGCCAAATTTTTAAGGATTCTTTCTCCCTTTAAGAGCAGTGGTTCTAAATCTAAATCATACACCCACATTTGCCCACCTGAGCGTGTGCTTAGGCACACTTTAGTAATTATAAAAGGACAAGGGAAAAAAAAAAGTAATCAAAGTCAAGAGTTAAAAGACAGAGTCCTCAACCAAGAAGCAAACCAGAATCTAATTCTTTGAACTAAAAAGCACTTTTTGGTCACATCCAAGGGTAAATATGTTCAGTTTTTCATCCATCGTCAGCAAATCCTATTTCAAATAAGAATGAAGGTAGCCAAATTATCCTAAGCAATTTACTGTTTATGAATGAAAAGTTAAGCATTGAGATGAAAAAAATTCACCTCCATGATTCTAGAATTTAGGTAATTTTAATTTACAACACATTTAAAGTTTTATTTTAAAACAAAATTTGTTTTTCTTATATGTTTGTGTTCCCATAAAACTTCACTTTTGCAGAATTTTAATCCAGAGGAAATAAAAGGTGATGCTTTTCTAAAGGAAATTAGTGTTGTTTTGTGGCTCCAATAACACTGGCAGGTCAAATCTGTTCATAGATTTCCTAAACAGAAAATTCAAAAACTGTATCAGCTCTGGTTAAGAAAGAAAAAAAAATCATCCACCTTATATAAAATATATTATTAGTAAAACAAACATTTCATTCCAAATACCATTTATTACATATTATTATAAATTATTAATGAGATATAAAAAGACAGTTCTAAAAAGGCAGGCATATGAGTATGCTCCAAATTCAAAACCATCTAATAAATATGGGATCTACTATAGGCATTTTAACATCATTAAATTTAAACAATATATAAAGCTAAGTACCTTTACATGAGAATTCTATACCAGATATGTTGAGTTAGTGACTGGCAGCAGTACAGGTTAAAAGAAAAAGTTGTGAAGAGAAAGTGAGCAGGAGGAAAAACTTTCTGTTTGCCTTTCAGAATAATGGTTCATATATTTCTCAAAAGAATAAACTCTACAGCTTTTCGTATTAGTTCTCACTAACATAAGCTAACTGTAAGTGTTCAATATGAAAAACCACTGAGATTTCCAATTTGAATGCATGCTAATTTGTTCTTATTTCGGACATTTGCGGCTGTCACACCAATGTGCACAAGTACTAAGCGCTATCTTATTAGGAGTCGTCTGTAGGGAAGTAAAGAAACTGTCGATTCATTCCACTAAAGTAAATATGTTATGACAACATTTCCAGGAGCCTTCCTTTTTTGAATGCTAAATTGAAGCCTTGGGATAACGTGCAACTATAACAAACACAAAAAGGAAAGAATCCCTAGAAGTTAGTCTTTTGTTACAGTATCTAACTATTATTCCATACCCCATTAAAATTGTATCTTTTAACCACATTTGATTTTACTTTCCAACAAGGATAACCAAGTTGCAAGTTCATTGTAAAACAACAATAACTAGTACTGAAATGCAAGTTTTTGAGATGGTATTAAGAAAAATTTAAACAAATCACATTATGAGTTCCAGAAATAAAGTAAAAGTATTCATAAATCAAAGTAATATGAAACTCAATAATAAGACAAAAAAATCTAATTTAAAAATAGGCAAAATATAGGAACTGAAATTTCCAAAGATATACAAATAGCCAATAAGCTCATGAAAAAATGTTCAACACCATGAGTTATGAGGGAAATACAAATCAAAACTACAATGAGATACCATTTCACAGCCAACAGAATGATTATAACAAAAAAGACAGTAAGAAGTGCTGACAAGGATGTGGAGAAAAGCACTGAACACTCACAATACTGCTGGTAGGAATGTAAGATGATGCAGCTACTTTGCAAAACAATTCAGGGGTTCCTCAAAATGTTAAGCATGGAATTACCATATGACCCAGCAATTCCACGCCTGGGTACAGACCCAAGAGAAATAAAAACATTAAGTCCCTACAAAAAAATTGTATACAAATGTTCACAGCAGTACGATTCATAATGTCCAAAAAGGGGAAAACACCCAAACATTCATCAACTGATGAACGGATAAGTAAAATACGGTATATGCATACAATGGAATAGCATTTGGCAATTAAAAGGAATGAAGTATTGATACATGTTATAACATGGAGGACTCTTGAAACATAATGTTAAGTGAAAGAAGCAGATACAAAAAACAACATATTGTACAATTCCCTTTATGTGAAATTTCCAGAATAGGAAAGTCTATGGAGATAAAAAAATAGATTAGTAGGTCCCTAGTTTGGGAGGTTAGGTGAAAATGGTGATTGCCTACTAATGGGTACAGGATTTCTTTTGGGGGTGATGAAAATGTACTAAAATTAGGGTAATGGTTGCACAATCTGTGAATATTGTAAAAATCATTGAATTGTATATTTGAATTACATATAAAACTTAAAATTTTAAAAGAATAGACATAACTACAGAAAACTTCTATAATAAATATGTATTTCTTTTATACTTGAGGAAAAATACATGTACTTCTTAAATTATAATCATCTATTGGAACATATTATATTCAAATCCATGAAGAATGCAACGTAGATAGACTCGAGAAATGTTGGGAAAGTCACACTTGTGGAATAGATTCTACCAAGAAAAAGAGAAAACTGGGAAGGGAAGGTCTTTAATATCATAAACTCAGTTACTCCAAGAGAATGCTTACATGCTTTTATTTGTGAGGGTACTAGTTAAAAGTCCTTTTTCTCACAGTAGAAGAAAAGCAGTGCATAAACAGAGTGTGAGGAAGATGGCACTGGTACTTATTAAGTCATTTCAAATGGACACGATCCCAACAGGCTATCAGTAACAGAGGTCTAAAGGGTGTAATAGCTGCTTTCTTGTTTACCCTCTCTAAAATTTACTTCTAACCTGAGAAAATTTATTCATTTTATTTTGTGATAAAGAGCTTTGGTGGAGCCTAAGCTGAAAAAAGAGTTTTAAGTGTTAGGCTGTTTTAACTAAACACAGACAATAAACCCTTCACCAAGTAAGGCCAGGTTATGTAGCTGGAAGAATCTTGTAGTTTAATATGTTTGCATCTTCTTTAATTTTGTTAGCCATCAGACTATACGTGTTTTTTCATCTTATTGTTCAGAAAACCAGTTAAAAGTAAAAAGAGCAAAAGCAAAATGTAGCTCAGACTATGATCTTTACAAACTCAAATGAGGTCCAAATTAGTTAAGTTTTTATTGCATGTCCCTTCACTTCCCCTGCTGCGTCTGCTTGAGAATTTCAGTGCATTGGTCTCTGGTTTCCTCAGGAACCTCAACCAGTCTCTAATCACTTGGTTGACAGTTTACACTTTCAAAACTGGGAAAACAGAGTACACAGTCTTCATCACAGGGCCAAGAGACACAAAATTCGGTGCAGTAAAAAAAAAAAAAAATTACCTGGAGGTAAATAACATTAAAGATGGATATGGATAGGGAAAACCATGATTACCATTTTACTGTTTACTTGTAATACTGCTTTCATTTTTCTTTCTCAAATCTCTCATAAATGGAAAGCTGATGGGGGCTGAAAATCCTCAGGTTGTTGTAATATGAGCAGAAAGTAAATGAAAACAGACCTAAATTAAACAAGCTGGTTTAAAAAAACAAACAAGCAAAATCGTAATTCAACCATGTATTTAAACTTTTTACCTCTACTCCTGCCATTCTGACTTTAGTGTCCTTACCAATTGACCCAAAATAACTCCTCACTGACTAATAAGCTTTTTGGTTCATAATATTCAGATTGTTGACTTGTGTTCAAAGGTCACTCCTTTCCTAGTAGATTTTTAAATTAAAGACTTTGGAGGTGGGGTCTGAGTTGTTTTGGTCCATTTATAATCATTCTGGACACTATGTCCTAAAGGGTGTTTCCCTGCTCTTGAAGAAAGATGACATGGAGTTTATTAAAGTAATCGTTTTACAACTCTGCTACTTATATGAGCATATTCACAGTACAGTTTCAGTACAATACTGGGTTTGAATAGTTTTAAGTTTGAGGAATAACTACTCCCACCATGCTGTGACCAAATCTCACATTATTAACTTCTATTTGTTGAAAGTTGCTCTCCCAAAGTTACATAACGTTTGTTCTTCACCCAACTACCCGCAACTGCTAGAAAAAAAAAAAATTTTTTTTTAATTTCCCAGCCTCCACTACTACTTTCTCACACTAGTCGTCGAGACACTCCTTTCCGCACATTCGTCAACGCCGTCCACTGACCAAACCGGTGTAAAAACGCACTGCAGAGAGGAAAGAGGGAGACCTGTGCGTCCGCATCCTTTGATGCTCAGGGCAGTCCCAGAGACAAAGCAGGGATTCGGTTTAAGGTAGCATGTTTCGGTGCAGGAGCCAATGCTCCACTTATCTCAGGAAACGGATTCAGAAAGATAAAGTAGAGTGATTATACTCACAACACCAGGAAGTGTCTTGTCCTCCCCGATTCCAAAACCCGGCAATAAAGGGCAAAGACCCTTGTGTGGGGGACTTAACGGGAGTGTAGGGGAAAGGAGGAATAATGGAAGAGCTGTTGCTTCTCCTGGGCAGAAAGGGAATGTAAAGGTGGCTGGTGCGCAGAGCAGATCCGGGGGCTATGTGAGGGTAAAGAGGAAAGGAAAGGGAGGTCGGAGAGGCCGGCGCCGTGGTTACCCCAAGTCAGAGCCGGGCCGCTCTGGGATTCCCAGGACTCGGCCTGCGGGAGCCAGACGTCCCCGCCCGGGTCCCAGCACTCACCCCCGCCGTCTCCTCAGCCGAACATTCCAGCAAACTCCGGTCGATGGCCGGCACCTCCGGCTCCAACTCCGACGCCATCTTCCCTCCTCCTCCTCCCCAGCTCTGACGCCTCTACCGCCGCCCCAAGGGCCGCGGCCTCGCCACAGCCCTGGCGACCGATATCGCCACCTCTGCCCCAGGCAGTCGGTCCGGAGTCGTCCAGGCGGCGGCAGGTGAAGAAGACGGAGAGCAGCGTGAGGCAGGCCGGTCAGGGGGGACGGTAGCCTCCTGCGTTCCCTCCCGGAGTCTGCCACCAAGAGTTAAGTCACTGCCTTGTCCCTGCCCCGGGGAAGGACACACAGGACCAGAGGCCTGGCACTCTCGCTGGCCGCTACCGCGTCCTGCACCGGGAAAGGAGCAATAACACCCAAGAGAGGAAGCAAAGCTTTCTGGGAACTGTAGTCGACCTCAGCACAGCCAGGAAGTTGAGCCCTTATAGGCTAGGCCCACGAAGGAATCATGCGAGTTGTAGTCCATCTCCTAATGAGAGAGTGACTAAAAGGCCGATAAGCGGGCGGGGCTTTATAGAATCACGGAAAGAAAATAAAGGAAATAAGCTCCCTCTTGGGGAAAAGCGGAAGAGCAAGATATTGTGGGAACTGTAGTTTTATTCTCCCAACACCACTTGTTCATTTTTATATCCCCAGATTCTAGAACAGTGCCTGGCAGGTGGTGGACACACATGTACTTTTCAAAGCCTCGCATATGATAGGCACTCAAATGCTTGTTGAATGAATGAAGGAATTACATTCTATTCCCACAGTTCTATAGCCCTGTCATTTATCACTCCCTCATTGTATAGACTAGTAATCAAGGTGAGCATTACCCTGGTTTCTAAAAAATTTTAAAACATGTTCAAATACTATTAAAGAAAACATTTCCAAGCAATTTCATTAGGACAACTTATCAAAATTTATTACAAATCTTGCTGCAAAGGAAAAGGAGTCTACTAAGCCAATTCAAAAATTTACTCTTCTTAGGGATGTTTTACAGAAATAAGTAACCCTTAGATTAGATACAAAAGAAAATTATGTTTGGTTAGAGATAATTAGGCTCTTGATTGACAGTTGGATGAGTGGGTTTCTTAAAACAAGTCCTCAATTCCCTTAGAGTTTATCAGGAAATTGCTTACACATTTTATCAGATATGCTAATTTACTCTCAGAAGAAAACTGTGAATTACATTAGGAAAAAAAGTTCTGACCCAGTCATTCCGGGTTTGGAACGTGATTTTGTTGTTACTGTTGATACTATAATATTAACCGAGTTTTTTTTAAGGAAATAAAAATTACCTATAGCTTCATAGTCCAAATAAGCCTGTGCTCAGTTTTAAAAACAAAAGTAATACATGTATAAGATTATAAATTCAAACTCAATAGAAATATGTTTAAAAGGAAAAACAGACACTACCCCTTTTATCCCAAGTTCCTCTCCTCAAAGACACTTTCTATTTTTTGCATTTAGATATATATCACATTTTTATTCTCCGCATTCCTTCCTAAAGTTGATATTTCCCTTTAGCCTGAATAATGTCTTTAATATCTCTTATGGTACATGTCTGTTCATGGATTCACTTTATTTTTTTTTAATCTGAAAATGTCTTTAATTTGCTTTCATTCTCGAAGGATATTTTTATTGGATATAAAATTCTAGATTGTCAGTACTGGCTTTTTCTAGTAATTTAAGGATATTATTGCACTGCTTTCTCATTTCTGGAAGTTTTGTTGAGAAGTCGCTGATCAATTGAATCATTATAACCCTATATATAATGTGTTATTTTTATCTGTCTACTTTTGAGAATTTCTCAATTTTTGGTTTACAACTATTTGACTCTGATGATTTAGGTGTGTTTTTTTTATGTCTATCTTGCTCACAATTTGCTGAGTTTCTTCAACATATGAATTTATATCTTTTGTCAAATTTAGAATGTTTTTGACGATTATATATTTATTTTTCTGTTCCATTCACTCTACAGTTTATGAATTTCTTTTTGCCTCCCTCTTTTTATTTATTTATTTATTTATTTATTTAATTTATTTTATTTTTTTTTTGCTTTTTGGTATGTGGGTAGCTCCCTGAATGGGAATCGAACCCAGGCCGCAGTGCTGACAGCGCCAACGCCCGAAGCCTTAAGCCACTACACCATCAGGGAACTCCCTACCTCCCTCTTTTTAAATTTATTTTTTCTCTGTTCTTTAGATTGGATGATATCAACTAGTGCGTCTTCAAGTTCTAAAAGAATGTTATCCATAAATATACAATTCATTATTACAACTACAACAAAAGAATTACTCAACAAAAAAACAGGACAATATAGCCTAGTCTTGAGGGAAAAAACAATAAATGAAAACCAATCTAGGGATGATGCAGGTACAGAATTAGCAAATGAAGATTTTTAAAGCAGCTATTACAAGTAAGCTTAATGGAGTAGAGGAAAATGTGTTCGTAAAAAATATGTTTAATACAAATTCTCAGCAAAAATATAAAAACTCTAAAAAGAACTAAATGGAAGTTCTAGAACTGAAAACAATTTTAAGTATGAAAATAAAATTCTCCTTAAAAAAATCACTGGGTGATATAACAGAAAATCATTTTTAATGCTTTCTTATGATTCCATCCAGAAAAGTGTATATATTTATCTGCATAGTTTCCTAGAATGAAATGATCTTGAAATGTTCTTCTCTGCTTAACTTCCTTGCATTGATGCACTCCCTAGTGAGAGTCAATCTTGGAGGAAAACTGGAATTGTTACAACTAGAGGCAAAGATAATAACTCTCTAAGGGTCCTGTCATAGAATTTAAGCCAGTAAAACAGATTGTAAATAAATTTTATGCTCCTAGCATTATTTACTTCCTTCTATTACTTATGGATTGATTTTAATGTTCTTTTTTATTAATTTTCAACTTAAATGTTTGCTAGTAAACTTTGTCTCTCAAATTTGAGTATGCATCAGAATCACCGGAGGTCTTGATAAGATATAGATTTCTGGACCTCACCTTTAGAATTTCTGATTCAGTAAGTTTTGGGTGAAGAGTTAAAAAATGGCATTTCTTTCAAGTTTCTGGATGGCCTGAGACCAATTTTCAGAATCACAGGTTCATTAAAGCAATACATTTCTATTATATTGCTTTAACCACATTCTACAAACTTTGGTATATTGTGTTTTCATTATCATTCATTTCTAAATACATATGTTTTCTAATTTTATTATGACTTATTTGACCAATGTAGTATGTTTTAAAATTTTCTAATATGTATGGCTTTGTTATCTTTTATTACTGATTTCTCTTTGTATCATACTGTGGGCAGAGAGCACCATCTATACTATATAGATTCTTTAGAATTTAATGACATTTGCTTTGTGGACTAGGGTATATTGTCAAGAAATTTTTTAAAGCCATTATTTCTTTAATTAGTACCTTTCTTACATTCTACTTCCTCCTTCTGGAACTTCTGTTTAATTTCCTTTTCTATTCTCCGTGGTTTTTAACCTCTTTTTCATTTTTCCATACTTTTAACTGTCTGTGCTACATTCTGGATATATCTTTCTGTGTGCAAATTTTCTTTTCACCTAATATTGAACTATCTATTGAGTTTTTATTTTCAAGGCTTCATTTTTCATTTCTAGGAATTATATTCAATTCATTTTCAAGCATTCCTGTTCTTCTTTCATAATGTCTCCTTATTTATTTATGGTTCTAAGTATTTGTTTTAGATCTTTAATATTTTTAAATTTGCTTGTTCAGTAGTGTTCATTAGATTATTGTACTCCTAAGATCTTGGAAATCAATCTTACTTTTTTTGTGTGTGCAAATCCTCATTTAAATTATTGTTTCCTTTGTGCTTTGTAATTAAGAATTTTGAGTTCATCTTCAGTTAGCATTAGCTATGGGAATCTTGAGAGGCCCGTGTTAACAACATATACCTCAAAAGTAGTTTTTCATATGCTTCTGCAAGGCCTGCCATTCTAGGAACATCATAAACTCAAGACCAGGCATTCTGAGAGTATCATCTATCAAAGACCATTTTTCTGTCAGTTTCTTGACTGT
Source organism: Lyroderma lyra (assembly GCA_004026885.1). NCBI lineage: Eukaryota > Metazoa > Chordata > Mammalia > Chiroptera > Megadermatidae > Lyroderma > Lyroderma lyra. The sequence continues at coordinate 308,043 of PVJL010000346.1, read as the reverse complement.
GAGGTTCCCTAATAGTACTAATTCAATTGTATGGTATTGTCCCTAAATTCTTAAGGGAGTATTCTTTTTTCTACTCAGAGTCAAGTTTAGAAGTTTCCTTGTCAGTGAGACTTTCCTTTAGCCTATTTTTGCACTGATGTTACATTCCTTTGAAAGCCCTGGCTTTATGTGGGGGAATATCAGTTTCAGTTCATGTTTCTTATGTTCCCAAGGTCTTGCCTTACGTTCCCATGTGTGCATTAAAATCTAAGCTCTAACTTCCAGTTAAACTTGGCATATTGAATACCTCCTGACAGTAAAGGAGGAAAAAAGATAAACTTGGAATGGGAATGACAGCACCAAAATTTTGGAAGGTGGAAAGCAAATAGATGAGAAGTAACTGACACAGCAGTTAGAGAATGCTAAAACCTAAGCCAGCAGGTGAGCAACCCAAATCAAGCTGATTCATATGCAGACCTCTGAAAGACTTAGAAATGTGAAGCACCATGTTACTCTGTAAGTGGGTAAAATGATGCTGAAAGCAAGAATGTTGTTTGAAAGTCTGTATAGCAAGAAGTTAGATCACCCATCTCCCACCCCTGGAAGTGACTAGAGGTTTGTACTTGAAGGTCTTTGGACTGGGAGATACCAGGCACAGCTAGGGATAAGGGTTAGGGAGGGAAGAAAGGGGAGTGGGTGGGAGAGGAGGGGGGGAAGCTAAATATAAGGTGATGGAAAGAGAAGTCACATTAGGTGGTGAACTTATTATACAACAAGGTGACAATGCACTGTAGAATTGTATGCCTGAGACCTATGTAATCCTTGCTAACAGATGTCACCCCAATAAGTCTAACAATAAAAATGAATTAAAAAAAAACTACTGAATACTAGGACACAAATTCAAAGTCTATACACTGAACAAGTTCACCACAGTGCATTTCTTCCTCGGCTTTGAGAACACCAGTGTCTGGCTTACACCTCCCAGAGAGGAGTTTAAGAGAGTCTTCTCCAGAGAGACTGACAAACCCCAAAGAAAGAAAATCTGTCAGAGGGGTGGGATCCTATACTTGACTGCTTGGTCTGCTATGACAGAATGCCACAGACTGAGTGGCTTTAATAACAGAAATTTATTTTCTTACAGTTCTGGAGTATGGAAGTCCAAGGTCAAGATGCTGGCAAGGTTAGTTTCTAGCGGAGCCTATTTCCTTGGCTTGTAGACGGTGACTCACTTGCTGTGTCCTCCTGTGGCCTTTCCTGGTGGGTGTGTGTGTGTGTGTAAGAGAGAGAGAGAAAGAGAGAGAGAGAGACTCAAAGTAGACAGTGCTATAAAAAAAGCCCATTTAGATGGCCATCTGTCATTCCCAGGGCATTCTCTCTGCTCAGGGCTTTTCACTGTGACTTTCCACTGTGCCCAGACATGATTCTAAACTCCAAATCTTCACCTAATTTCTCCGCCTACAAAAGTAAGCAATTTATGTCATTAGGCAAAATGGTTTCTTGTGCTTAACATGACCATAATGCCATCTTAAGAAGCAAGTTGCTTTCAGTGATTGCCAGTTCACCTCAGGAGGGATGGGCCCATATCACCCAAAAGGCATGTTCTTACCTGGCTAAGTAGGTCCATTAAGTTGTTTATTGATTTGGAACACACATCTCTGAACAAGCTCATGCCACCTGGCTACAAGCCACCTGTCTTCCTGAAGGCTGTATATAGGTATATCAAGCCATGCTTTTGGGTGTGTGGGGAGATTCACTGTATTGTTGCTGTCCAAGACTCTGCTTTTGTCCCTAAGTTCCCTTAATAAAAATCTTTTTAAAATTCTGGAGTTGTCAGCCTCTTTCTTTGGTCTCTCGGCCCTGTCCTCCTTTGGACGTCAGTTCTAGTACACGTTGGGAAAATTTCCCAACCTGCATGCCATTCCTGTAGAACCTAATCTAGTGCCATAGTTATACATTCAATAGTCAGTTAGGTAAGTAATTAATTCAACAAATATTTTATTGAGCTTTAAGTGCCTGTTGAAATTTTACTACTGGAGGTACATATCAGTGAATACAACAGGTAAATGTTACTGCTTTCAAGGAGCTTGTATTTTATTGGGAGAAATAGGCAATAAGAAGTAACCAAATAGGGAATTCCCTGGTGGTGTAGTGGCTTAAGGCTTCCGCGCTGGTGCTGTCAGCGCTGCGGCTTGGGTTCGATTCCCAGCCAGGAGCTACCCACATACCAAAAAGAAAAGAAAAAAAAAAAAGAAGTAACCAAATGAATGTATTTTATGATTTTTAGATGCTGACAAATGTTAGAAGGAAATAAATAGAAAATGTATGGAAGGTGAAGGTGAAGATGGGGAGTAGGAGCATTAGACAGGTTGGTCAGGGAGGCATATCTGAAGATGGGAGAATTAAGCTGAGCCCTGAATGAAAAGTAAGAGCTAATCACATGAAGATCTGGGAGAAGAATATTCTATACAAAGGAAATGGCAAGTGCAAAGGCCCTGAGGCTGAAAGAGACTTGGAATAAATTAAGAACAAAAAGAAAGCTATGGCTTCAGGGATCACATTTTCAGATAAACTAATAAATGTAATGCTCACTAGTAATAGTTACAGGTATAATATTTCTATTCTTTACCAAAGCCCTTTTAGATATGTTATTATTTTCAGTGAAGACATGATGAAACTGAAGGGCATGAAGTTACGGTAATTTGCCCAAAGTAACTGGTGGTAGATTGATTGCAATTTTATGACTCTAATTAATGGCGTTCCTATACCCACTCCCTTTACAATGTGACTCTGCCCGTCTTCAGGCTGAGTCTATTTTCCCATCCTTTGAATCTGGGCTGTCCTTGTGACTTGCTTAGAGAATTGAATGCAGTGAAAATGACAGTATACTAGCTTCAAGCCTGTGCATCCCTGGATATGATCTGGCTCTGGCATACTTCCACTCTGTCTCAGACCTTTGCTTTTTTCATGAGAACAAATTTGGGCTAGCCCGCTGCAGGATGAGAAACTGCATAGAGGAGAAAGGCAGTGCACTGGTTAACTGCTTGCCAACTCCTGGAAACAGAGCCACCTAGCTTATCTGTGGGGAGCTGCAGGCACCAGAGGGAGTCCAGGGAGACCAGAACTGGTCTAAATTGCTGGCCTGTGGAATTGTGAACTAAATGTTTTACATCACTGAGTTTTGAGATGTTTTTTGTTTTTTTTTTTTGTTTGTTTTGTTTTTTTTTTTGGTATGTGGTAACTCCCTGACTGGGAATCGAACCCAGACCGCAGCGCTGACAGCGCCAGTGCTGAAGCCTTAAGCCACTTCACCATCAGGGAACTCCCGAGATGGCTTTATATGCAGAAAAAGCTAATCAATTCAGTTATGTTAACGTAGTTAGATTAGTAACAGAAGAGGCATTTGAATTCAAGTCTCTCTAAATCCAAGGCTCATCTTCTTTCCGTGCCATGTTGGTCCCCCAATGTATCTATTTCTAGAGGAATTAATTTATTATTTTTTTATAATGAAAATAGCCAAGCTCAGTCTCCCTTTTCCTTGACAGATTCTAAAATAATTAATTGGCTCTGAGTGCCTGAAAGTGATAGGGAGCCTCCGGAATGGGTCTTTTTCATAATGCTGTCCACTCTGAGCCTAACTTTGCTCCTTTGGCCCTTTCACCAATTACATTATTCCTTCTCACCCAGTAAACATCCCTTTAGGAATTTATCCTTTGGCTATAGTTTAGAAAACGTTCACCATTTTATATGCACGAGGAATTTCATTCAGTATTAATTTAATAACACAGGAGAATGGAAAGAGCCAATGAGTTAATCAATACTGTTAAAAAAATTATGATTCATTTAACTCGTGGAATATTATGCAGCCATGAAAAATAATGAAACATTTTTTACATTAAAAAATCAATGTGGAATTCTGGCTGCTAATATGCTCCAGACACTGTTCTAGGAACAAGAATACATGATAAAAACAAGATTTGTGCCTTTATTGAATCACTTTTTAGCTCTTCTGGAAATATGACAGACTTTATCATCTAAACCACTACCACTCCAAACACAAATACCTAGCAATGTTGGATAAAAATATAATAAATATTATCTCAAATGCATATTTTAAAAGTTGACACATCCAGTGCCATTTTGATTCTGGAGACTCTGTTTTGTCTCTTTCTGGAAGTTTGTAGGATTCTCTCTTTGTTCCTGAAGTTCTAAAATTTCCCAGTGGTTTGCCATGAAAATTTGACAAAAATTGGAAACACTCACATCCTGTAATCTAGGGATTCCAGCTCCAAGATTTTATCCATTACACAGATGTACTCACACATATGCAAATTTTGTTTGTTTGTTTTTTTTTTTTTTGTTTTTTGTTTTGTATGTGGATAGTTCCCTGGCCGGGAATCGAACCTATACCGTAGTGCTCACAGCGCCAGTGACGAAGCCTTAAGCCACTACACCACCAGGGAACTCCCAACATATGCAAATTTTAAGAGTTATATAATTCTACAAATTTGTTTTAAAAAAAAGAAAGGAAAGAAAAAGAAAACAAGCAAAGCAGTTCCTGGTCCCTCTCCCTTCTTTTCTGGCTTCTCAGAGGCAATCACTTTGAATTATTTTAACTGCTTCCATTATCTCAAAAGAGCGTTCTTGTATTGCTTCTTGATCCCCAACCCCCATTTTAGGCATTATTTATGCACTTCCTGTTATGAATGTTAAGGATTTCACTCTCTTTCAGCCCTCACCCCCACCACATACCACTCTTATTCCTCCATCCTCCTCTATCCATATTGCTATATTGTAATTCAGATAGGTAAACTTTCAGAGTTTACATTGTTATGTCAATAAAAGTTATTTATAGCTGAGCCATACAGTAAATTATGATGACTTTTCTTTTCCTGAATAACTTTTTGTTGGTTTGGGGTTTTTTTGTTTTGTTTTGGTTTTGGTGGTCACCTGGCTGGGAATTGAACCTAGGCCATGGCGTTGAGGGTGCCGAAGCCTAGCCACTGCACCACCAGGGAGCCCCTTGAATGACCTTTTGTTTTCCATGGAGTTCATCATTTTCTTATTTTTCATTATCATAGTTTTCTATAAACACACCAGACTATTCAAGCCCTGATTCTCCAACAGTTGCTAAATCTTTCATTATACTGAGACGCATCCATTTGTCCATAAATTTTACCTTGTAGAAGCCTCCCCTGGACCTACTCCAAAATGGACAGGTCACCCTGTTAGCTGAGCGCCAGCAGTGGATTTCCCATGAAGCTGATGAAACTTTCAGGAGCCCTCATTTGCCTTAGCGATGTATCCACATGATTATGAATTTTATAAAATTGACTAAGTAAGATGTTTTAACTGTGACTGGTTAAATTTGCTCTCTCTTACCTATCTAACTTTCCCTCTGTCGTGCTTTCTCTCACAGTGAAGTTTTGGGATCCAACCCAGGAGAAGTAAATTGGAAATCTATTCAGTTGGATTTATTTATGTAGCTTGTCGTCACATCTGTTTAAGTTAGGTCAGTGTCAGTCATCCCAGTAGGACTGGCCTCGGGAATATTCCTCCTTCCTATTGTGCTAACTCACCCTGTGTTGTAACCTGAAGGTGCAGGGTCAGAGGTGATAACAAGATATGAATGTGTCCAGGGTGCCCAGCAGCAGAGGTAGTTAAGCAGGCGCAGAGAAACAAGGTCTGAATAAAGAGACAGAAGCTAGTCTGTGGGAACTTTTTTGTCCATTCATCAGATGTAGGAAATTGTTTAGTGATGAATTCAATTCTCAGCCATTCAGTTTTCTCCTAGCAGGAATATACCAGATAATGCAATACATACGATTACAAATGCACTGTACAGTTTTTCTTTTTTGGTGGGAAACACGTAAATACTGCCTAAACCTGCAGCAGTGTTCCAAGCAGTACCATGTATATGTGAGGTTCCTTATTTATACATCTCTCCTCTCAATAATAAAAACAAATTTTTGAATAATCATGCCCTAGAAAAGACTGAAATATCTCCCTACTCTCTACAGAAAAATATTACAAAGTTATTATCATATGAAGAAGTGATAAAAAAGTATATAGCCTATATTTAAGATTTTTACATTTCATCATGTGTAAATTTTATCTCAAATTTTAAATGTTGAGGCAATAATTGTAAAAACTATTGCTCTCCTATTAATGATATGCATCAGTTGTAGTTGGCAGAAAGTGTACTGACATTTGCAACGTGCTCTGTCTGAAATGCATCAGAAAACAAGATGAATTAGTGGACGATTAGAGGAATGGATAGATGGATAGTATGATAAAGTATAGTAAAAAGTGTAGGTGGTAGCTATATGGTACTTATAAAGTTCTTGTAACTTTTCTATAGGTTTTTAAATTTTCATAATAAAACATTGGGAGGAAAATGACACAGCTGAAAGACATAGAGGAAAGAAGTATTAGAGAATGGATCAAGCAATTAACTCATAAAAATATTCTATTTTTCTGAATTTTGTGATATTTGTGGTATTTGTCAGCTTTTTAAAATTTGTAATTTGTTATGATTTCTTTTCTCATTCAACATAAATATTCATTTTCATATCTAATTTTATTTTTAATTTTCTTAAGGACGATCTCCAAATTGTATAAGCCTCAGTCCCCACAGAGCCTGGATTCACTCCTGCCTGATACACACCAGGCATTTTGAAATCTTTTTACTTTCTCTTTGGAATCTCCAATCTTCATTATCCTTAACTTTTGCTGCGATGTTCAGATAGATCTGAATGACTATTTCCATTCACTGACTGCAGTGTTCGAGTTACCCCATGAGCTCAAAGAAACTTTGTTATTCAGTGTGAAACTGTTTCAAGGAATTTTCTCCATTTATAAGATTTTTAAATATGTTTTCCTGTGGCTTGCACTATCAACAACAAAGATGTTTTGTGTGCCATATTGTGTGACATTTCGTAATAAATGTTTTATGTCATCAATGCCATTAGATTCTAATTTATCTATACTTAAATTTAATTGATGCCACTTAGTACATTCTGAGGATTTCTTGCTAAAATTCAATATAATGGTAAATTTATTACCATATGACAAAAATTTAAAGTAAGAATAATGTCATTTATATACAAAGCAGCTCAAATGTTATTAAATGGCTAACATAGTCAAAATATCAACTTTTTTGTGGCTTTTTGACACATTTTGAAAAAAAAACAACTTGAAATTGATGAACGCAGCAAAGGGTTAAGATTCCCTTCATCTCTCCTGTGTTGAAGTTCCTTTTCACTGGGTCTCTGTTTTCTTACCTTCCTCATTCTTAGATTCACCCTCATTTTGGTGGAGCATATATTGCAATAGATTCCTAAGAAAGATTGCATTAGAGATTAATTTTTGAGACCTTGCAATTATGAAATTATCTTTGTTTACTCTCCCACTTAATTGATATGTTGCCTTAGTATACAATTCTAAATTGTAAATTTTCCTCTAGAATTTTGAAGGCAGTTCTTAATTGTCTTGTATCGTCCAACATTACTATTGCGAAATCTAAAGCTATTCTGATTTCTGATTCTTTATTTCTGATTTGTTTTTCTTTTTTTTTTAATTCATTTTTATTGTTAGACTTATTGGGGTGACATCTATTACTGATCTATTTTTCTATCTCTGGAAACCTAGAGAATTTTCTTTTTATCCTTAGAGTTCTAAAGTTTCACAGTGATGTGATTTAATGGGCAATCTTAGGGGTGAGTACTAAGTGGGTCCTTAAAAATTAGTTTTTTAAAAATAAGGCTCTCCTTTGTTTTTCTCTCTTATTTTCTCCTGAAATTCCTGGGCTTGTCTTCTGTTTGTCTGTTTCCCTCCTTTTGTCTCTTTGCTTTTTTTTCTGTCTGGGAGATTTCCTGAACCTTATCTTCAGTCCTTTCAATGAATCTCTAATGTCTTCTTTCCATTTTTAATTTCCAGGAACTCAATTTTATTCATTGACTATTCTCTTTTAAACAACATCTCACTCTTTTTGCCGGGGGGGGGGGGGGTAGTTCCCTGGCTGGGAATCGAACCCAAGCTGTAGCGTTGAGCGTGCCAAAGCCTAGCCACTGCACCACCAGGGAACCCTCAATAACATCTCACTCTTATTTTATGGTTTCAATAGCTTATTTCTTCAGATCTCAATTATAGATGTGTGGGGGTTTTTTGGGTTTGGTTTTGTTTCATTGTTGCTCAAATTTTCTTCCCTCCTGTGTAGTTTCTGTTTTATCCAGTCTTTTTTTCAGTTTATTTTTCGTATTAGAGGCTTTAATCTGTGGTTTTGCCTCTTTTTTTTTTTTTTTTTTTTTTTTTTTTTTTTTTTTTTTTTTTTTTTTTTTTTTTTTTTTTTTTTTTTTTTTTTTTTTTTTTTTTTTTTTTTTTTTTTTTTTTTTTTTTTTTTTTTTTTTTTTTTT